>JAHWFP010195553.1:22456-92503 GCA_023313725.1 Lithobius niger | reverse complement strand
TAACGAGTAGCATTGCAAGTACTTGATATGCTATTCAGCTACTTCCATCCTGACACTGAATCCTTCAGCATGGTGGATTTCAGAGGATGTAGTGTGCACGCATTCTGACTGTGGCGTAATCATCTCTTTGACATGACAGCAAAATACGAACAGAATGCTTGTAATACCCAACATGTATTCCTGCAGTCTTGAGTTCCATCCACCCACAATGTACTAACACGATGCAAAAGTACACAGTTGCATAAGTTTCATACGTTGCATAAGTTGCATAAGTTTACCCTTCCACCTTATCTCCAGAAATAGTCTATTGCCTAATAGGCAATCTGAAAACTTCCCTTTTGGCTTTAAAACCTAGGGTAGACAGGGTCTAACTTCTAAATATCATTTAATAAAACTTAATAAATGTTCAAGTATATTTGTCTCCTCCTCAAAAGGGCTTAAAAAATAGTAACCAATTATAATTATTTATACGCAGGTAACTCTGGAGCCGACTGGGATACCAGTTTAAGTATCGACTATCAACTTGTACTAGTACTGCTGAAATAATATTCTAGCCAAGTTTCTGGTTTAGGTTTCGACAATCAACTTGTACTAGTACTCTTATGCTGGAATAAGATTCTGGTTATGTTTCTGGTTTAAGTTTCGACTATCAACTTGTACTAATACACTTCTGCTGGAATAATATTCTGGCTATGCTGAATTTAGTGGGTGTTGTAGGTGCAGCTTCTATCCCAGTCAACCTTGTGACTAGTGGAACACAACGGGGATGATCCTACGTGCATACTCTTCGTGTCCTATGGATGTCTAAGCGTTTACAAGCTGCTAACAGACTCGTTAAGCGTTCATACCTTTGCATTCCATTTGGTTTGCTATTCGACCTAAATATATTTTGGGTGTTCTGCTTCTAACTTCCTGTTAACGTTTAATACTACTTATCAAGAATGTTCAGGGGATGGTTTTTTTTTCCGCAGGATATCTTAATCTTAATGAGGACTGGTTTCAAACTGGCCTTAATTTCATTCTTCAAAAAATTGTACGTGTATTATTAAATGCAGATTACTACTGATATAATTACAAGGGAGAATATTTCACCCAGGTCTTATTTTAATTGAAGTTATAGTCAGTGCAGAACCCTTATCCCATTAGGGGCACTTATATTAATTCTTGCATGCAAAATCTCGTATCTGTATTTTTATCTGTATTCATATAAGACTGTGAGATCTCGTTTTTTTGCAGAAAAATTTCAGGTTTACTTAAAAAATGATTATATTCAGAAAGAATATTAACCCAGGTCTCATTTTAATTGAAGACGTTATAGTCGGTGCAGAACCCTGTTCCCATTATGGGCACTTGCATGCAAAATCTCATACCTGTATTTTTATTAATTAAAATTTTTATTCAAGAAGATTGTGTTACACAGTAAAGAGAGACCTCTTCTTTGTAGAAAAAATGTCAGTTTTACTTCAAAAAATGAATCTATTCAGAAAAATGTTTGGTAACTTATTTTCATTGGCCATACCATTTATCACAAACTTTCATTATATTTTAGTTTGTGAATTAATTTTTTAGACTGTGTATTTTTCTTAGGCTTCTGATTTGCCATATTAATATTTTAAGTCAAGACGAAACTCAGAACGTCTGTTCAAGACAAGCTCAGCGTGAGCCATGGCTTTGGTGTTGGCTCTGGGCTTTAACTTGAGTAAACTCGGGAAAATCCTAAGCCTGGTCACCTGTAGACGCTCTTGACCGCTCAGCCCAGGCAGTTTGTGTACTTTACTTCTTTGTATGGAAGGTTTCCCTGATGTAGTAGTGACGAATTCTGTGACATACATTTCAACTAAATTATTTCTTTGCAGGTCCCCGTTGTTGGGCGATCCTTTGTTGAGGTAAATATAACACTATTTCTTTTAAAACTTTAAAGGAATGGGCTTTATTTAACAGTCAATTGAAGGTGGTAAAATACTGTTGTTCCGAGACGCCATCCAGAATTTCCATAAAATCGTATAGACCAATGGGTCACATACCTCAAGATTCCCACAAGACACTTGCAAAAAGCCGGCAAGCAGCTATTTAATCCGTGTAGAGCGCAAACGATGGCAGCTCTAATGCAAGTGCAACATCCAGAGCCACAGAGATAGCCAGCAGCTCACAAAGGCAGCTCGACGTTAAGCAATCGCACTGCGCCGAACAACTATTTGACTTAACACGTGCACGAAGAATGAATCTGGAGTTTGCTGAGTGGCATTGTTGCCTAATTACAACGGATAAAACAATGTAAAACAATCAAAATGATCATTCAGGGTCCCATAACTCCGGATTGGCTCGACCGATCGAAAAAGTGGTCTCTCTGAGGATGAAGCCCAGGAAAATTTCTGGCTTATATCATGTTTCAGATTTTTTGTAGATGCAGTAGTTTTTTCTGAAACCGTGTCACACAAGAACAACCACAACAACAAGAAATGAACAGTTTTCAAATTTACGTGTGGCTCCATACGTTTACTCTTGCACGGAAATGAATAAAAGTTGGTACAAATATACCTTCTATTCCTATCGTCTATCTGACCAAGTTTGGTCGAAATATATTGAATAGGAACGGAAAAATTAATAGTTCTAGCTTTGCTGGAAAGAGGACTTCAATCGTACTGATCGTGGCATAACCATCTCTTTGATATGACCGCAAAATACGAACATATTGCTTGTAATACACAACATTTATTCTTATGCAGTCTTGCGTTTCGTACACAACGTACTGATACGATGCTAAAGTACACAGCAGCACAAGTTTCCCCTTCTGGTCACCCTTCCAACCTTGTTTACAGAAAGTAAACTGTTAGGGGTAAAATTAATTCAGATAGGAGGGGCAACTTTTTCCTTCCACAGGTTTGGTGAACATTGAAGAACAACCTTGTTTGTTCTATTACATGATTTATAATACCCTGTTTCTGAATATCTCAGTTGTAGTGAAGGAAACCAAGACATTTTGGATTTATCAGCAATGGTTACTTGCTGATTCGAAAAGCATTATACATGGATGCATATTTACTGCAAGCTTGTTTTTTTCCGTTACTAACGGTTACGAACACTTACTTAAAACAATTATAATAACAATACAAACTATTAACTCTAATGCAACACATAATGCAATGAGTGAACTGCCTCATTATTGGCTACATTCGGGCCATCTTTTATTCCCTATTAAGTTCAATCTCTAAATAGCAAATGAATTGAATCGGTCACCTAACTGTAGAACCCTAGGTTTACATGCGAACGCTACAGGACCGTGTTAATTGGTCCCGTCCTTTGAACGTTTCGGTCACCAGTCCACACGGCCATAGGTGACGATGAGATTTTGGCTCGTTCACCAGTACCAAATCTCCTGGTCGGATATCCGGTGGCTTGGCTGGTACTCCACGCTGTTACTGTGCAGATCGTAATTGACGCAAATATTCTAAATGCCACCGTTTCCAATATTCGATGACTAAGCTTTGGCAGGAAGTCCATCTCTTGCTCAGACAAGATCGAGCCTTGGCTTTTCCTTCTTGAACATCACCGCTAGGAAGTCCTGCCACACGTTTACCAATTAAAAAGTGTGCTAGTGTCAAAGGAAAAGGATCTTGATAATCATCATAAACTTGTGTGAGTGGCCGAGAATTTAGCACGGCTTCCACTTCAGCTAGCACCCTGCTCAGTTCTTCAAATTTTAGACAAGCTTGTCCCAACACTCTCGTTAAAGTCTTTCAACGATTTCACCATATTTTCCCAAAACCCTCCCCACCATGCGGCCTTTTCCACAATAAATTTTCAACAAATACTTTGCTGACCAAAATACGGCAACACTGCTGGCATCTTCTTTAATCCTTTAGACAGTCTCTTGACCATTATCGGAGTAGAGAATTCGGCATAATCCTCTGCGTGATACAAATCGCCGGAAGCCTAGAAGGAAGCCTTCAGTTAAAAGACTGGACACTGCTTCAAGATGTATCGCCCCAGTTACAGCACGTGTGAAAATTAAAATGTACGCTTTCCGTGTTCCACGTTCTACATTTACGTAGACTGGTTTCAGCAGAGTCAATACCCGAAGTTTCAAAGGGTGGTGCTTGTGTGTCCCTGTCCTTGGGTAGTTGGCCTTCGAATACAAATCAAACAGCCTTTCAGTTGACGTCTTACAACTTAGGAAAATTGGAAATTAAGCCAACAGCGAAAATCATACACAAGAAATAACGTAGTTCAGTAAGCCACCTTTATGCACTTACGTTTCGTGGGAGTGGCATGACCCGGATTCGAACCAGCTACCCAGTTCGCCCCCAGATGACTTGCATAGCGCCTTAGTCGCTATGGCCACATCCTCAACTGGCTTAATTTCCAATTTTCCTTAGTATTATTTCCAGCGATTTATGTCTATTTATTTCTCCTTTATTGAGCCTTGTAAGTGTATGATTTGTCTTCCCTCTCTATTTATTTATTTATTTATAATGTCTTACAACTTGACGAGCCCGAAGAATCCAAAACTTATGTCTCAAATCATTGAGTGTATCCGAAACACCTGCATGTAGAAGTCTTTGGTGGTACTGCATTATTAGCATTTCCGTAAAACGCTGATTACCTGGCAACAAGATTGGATGTGTTACTAACTCTGGAAAGGAAGCATACTTAAGTCTGCCTGTAATTCTTAAAATTCTGTCTTCATCCAGCGAAGGGTTCAGTTGGTTTAACATTTTTGACCGCTTTCCAGGCCCAGAACATTCTGTAGAAAAAGCTTCTTCTTGAACTTGGCGAATCTAGTATCTTGTAGATAAAAAACAATTTAGGTCCAAGGGTGGCTTGTTATCCGTTTTTTCTTTTACCTTTGTCACAAGCACTTTTTCGTCAGGTTGCTCTTTTGCCATTTTATCCTAAAGCCTACTTTCAGTGGATAAAGAAAGCCAGTAGGGTCTTTGCCACCAAAGTGATGAGTTTGTTTTTCTGCTTCTTCCCCTCGAGAAATCAGGTCTGCTGGATTATCATTACTGATAGTGTCTCCAGCATTCTGGTTTTGTCAGTTTGCTGATCTCCCCTACACGATGTGCAACAAAGGAATCTAGTTTTTAACTACTCCCTTTTATCCAGCTGATTCGCTCTGAGCTGCTTGTTGGTTATTCTCTGGCTACAGAAGTCCTACGCAAAAAATCTTTTGGAGGTCTGTACCCAAAGATTTAAAAATAAAAAAGGGCGAGGAAGTTCCATTTGGATAAAAAGGTCATTTTCATTGATAGATGTAAATATAGGCAGCTTGTATTTTTCCAACCACTGCATTAAATTTAGAACCTGGAATCGGTATCGAATTATAATTATTGTATAGCCTACGTGTTAATACCATTACCTCATAATTTTATCTGTTTAAACGGCATCCAAATAGGGTGGAAGGTATTGGTGGTACGGTCCCCAAATGTCCCAATTTACAGGTCCCCTTCTTACTCCACGTATCATGTTTTCTTTAGATAGTTTCGCTTCAATTACAGAGTGTTTCTGTACCACCAATTCTAAAAGTATTAAGCACTCTAGCTGAGTGAATGGCAACGCTTTGTTTCTGCATTTTCTCTATTTAATCCGGACAGACAGACTATAACTTGATTCTAATGACTCGTCGGACGACATTACGTTTTGGTACAAATAGACGAAGTACGTATGGGAAGACTAGCTTCGGAGGTTCGTGTTTTATAACGGATTTCAGCCAAAGCCTACCTTAGCAAAGTTGATCTTTGTATTTCGTTATTAGTAAAGGCGGTAAGCCTTTACTGTAAGCTTTGACCTCGGTCTCCCATGTTAAAGCCGAAATTTCGATGCTTAATTTCTCTACTGTATTTCAATATTTTCAACTCAAATTTAGTGTACAAGCTTTATTGGATTTGGTGAACATGTGTACCAACTTTTATTAAATTTCGATTTGTCACATCCGAGATCTGGACTTGAGCTGTAATCGTGATTTTCATTTTTGGCTTCTTGCACTTCTTTTTGGAACGACACGTTTCTACTACGCTCTCTATAGGTCAGACTATTAATTTGTCCTATAAAGCTGGTTCTTACATCATTTGAAAGATCTACCTCTGGAGATGTGCCCTATATAGAAATAGAAATTTCAATTGGTCGTCCCTGGACTGTCTTGGTAGCCTATTGCGTGGTGTTCCCCCGGCAGAGTAAAGGCTATAACACAACTTAATGCAAGCACAGGAATGGACGTGTTTATTAGGCATCCAGGCCTTTTATAGCAAGTGTCATGTGACAGTGATCATGTGTCACATCTATGGTGAGCAGTACCAATTAATGATTACAGGTTACATGTATGGCACTCCTATTGGTGTGTTAAACTAGGATGGGTTAACATAAGGAAACAAGGAATGCTAATTACTGTGGTGCCACACGAGACGACACCACAGTCCCGTTGTAGAGATACGGGGCCCTGAATGATCCGTTTTATTGTTTTACATTGTTTTAAACATTGTTTGTATGCAACAATGCCGATCAGCAAACGCCAGACCAAGGCGTAGACTGAAGATTAAGCAAATGCTAGCAATGCTGGTGAGCTAACAATTCACCCATACGCGAAGAGGAAGCTTATCCTTATTACGAATTGATTTATATAGGATTTCATATCACTCTCCCGTGTTAAAGCTAAAATGTCCGTTGCCCAAAGCCGCTGAAAGATAACTGCAGACAACCAACTTTCAAAAGAATGACTTGCACTGAATGAGTGAGCGAAGCGAGCGAAATTCAGTGCGTTTGAAGCGAACACAGAAAACCTACTTGGTATGTCAAATTATCACGAATTAGAAAACAAAAACTAACTCGTTTGATGTTTAAGGTAAGGTTTAACTGATCCGAAGTCAAAACAGCAAAGGAACACAAATAAGCTTTCCTGTAAGATTTCATATACCGCACTGTTTCTGTACTGTTTATTCCACGTGAAACCTTACTGCTGTATTCAACTATTCATCCATTCGTAAATAAAATTAAAAACCATATCACAACTTTCAAAATTATTTTAAGATTTATTTAGTGCTACACAGCACACACTCCCGTACTTTCGGGGCTACATTTTTCAGCATTATTGAAGTCGGGTCGTCTCCATTCCATTCATCCTATTGATACATACACTACTTTTCAAGATTTCATCTTCAAGACTTCAGACTGGTAATTTGAATTTTTTTTCAGTGACATTTCCAAGTTTTCAAGGAGTCGCACTAACCAGGAATTACTTATAGTGTAGGTCTGTACTAAGGACAGTAAGCCTACGGTATTCACGATTTTTCACCGATGTCATTTAGCCAAGTAGAATGAACCAATCTGACCTATAGTGTTCTAAAGTAAAAATTGTAAAAACATGTTAATACTTTCTCGTGGAATAAACAGTACAGGAACAGTGCGGTACACGAAACCTTACAGGAAAGCTTATTTGTGCTCCTTTGCTGTTTTGACTTCGGATCAATTCAACCTTACCTTAAACATCAAACGAGTTCGTCTTTGTTTTCTAATTAATATTTATCTGAGTCTGATGTCTGTGTTTCGTGTCTTATTAATCATACAAAAAACCAAGACTGGGAAAAAAGACCACCAAGTTTCGATTGGTTCGGCCTTTCAAAGGCGTGATATCAACACACCAAAACATTCACCATGTTAATAGCAATGACTAATAGTTTGAAGATTAAATGAAACCTAGAACATTGCTACTTTCTGCAGCAATGTTCAAGTTTTCATTTAACGTCCAAAGTATTAATCGGCGTGATTAACTTGGCGAATGTTTTGGTGTGTTGATATCACTTCTTTGAAGGGCCGAACCATTTGGAACTTGGCGGTCCCTTTTACCAGTTTTGGTTTTTGATATATCAGTTCTTTTTTTTTTAATTCTGTATTAGACGCTACTTCAACTAGCCTGGAGATCTGTAATAATGTGCTATGTCAAAAAAAGATTGATTGGCCATTTTACCAATATTATAATTCCGTATTACTCCTTTGAGATCCCGAACAATTCTCAACTTAGTCACCTCTTTATCAGTTTTGTTTTTGTTTTAATTTTGTTTATTTTTGTATTTAGTTCATATCACTCCTTTGTGCCGCGGGACCAGTCTCAACTTGGTGGCCTCTTTACCAGTTTGTCGGCTTTATTTTGACATTTTGTTTGTTTTTCGTGAACTGGACGTAGACACAATTTCTTTGGCAATGTTGTTTATATTTGGGACGATACACTAGAGTGTGTCTAGATCTGTACGTCAGTATGCACGTTGTCATTGTCCTAACTTGGCCATCCAATCAGAAACGATACCGATGATACTAATAATGGTTATAATAATACTTTCGTACTTACGCGCCTTCCCACGCCATTCTCGTTACACCCCAGGCTGTAAACCAGAAAAGGTATGCAGTTCATATCATACTGCAGCCATTGGTCCAAATTCATAGCTGAAAGCCTTCCCGTTATTTTGGTATGGATGAATAATCACCCTATGGAAAAATAACATGGGGATGAGCAGACTAGAATTAGCTAGTTAGTAACTAGTTGCACCTTTGCAACGTTATTGAGGGTCAGATTTTGCATTGAAAGCTGCTTAAGAGACATTACTTCATGAGTTAATTTTTGTCGGGTGGGTCATAGCTCTCTATTTTACCACAAGTTAAGCATTTGTAGCCGCATCATTTTCTCCCCAAGTACCTGAAATGTGCCAAACTATGCTTCAGGATATTAGACACTAACGCTATGGCATCGCGCTACAATGGTTTACAACCTTGACAATTGAATTGATGTGATGTTTGTTGCCTAACTTGGCGCGACACACTATCGTGTCTAGATATGGCATGAACAATCAAAGTCTGAGATCAAGCTCTGACTTTGCTATCATTTATCACAGCATGAGCTTATACTAAGATTTAAGTTTCTATATGCCATGAAAATAGACATTACCTAATATTTAGCATTCCCTTTCTCTTAGTGCTGTGTGATCTAGAGATTGAAGTTCTATGTCCATTGGCGCCGCTACCCACTGTACATGCACATCCTCCAGTATATAAACGCAGACGAAGGTCCCTGCTTCATCTTTCTTCCTCTAGCCTTCGACCTGATCAGTCACCCCGACTGTGTGCTTAACATACTTCGGACACTCAATGCCCCGAGCTAAAGGAACACCTTGGGAAGCTAGACCTCATGCGGGTCCCTCTTCCTGACCGGTCCTCAGCCCGGACGACGTGCCAGTTCTGAAACTTTCTGCGGTCCCGTCGTCCGCTCAGACTTCCTCAGCGGATTCTCGCTTGCGGTCCTTCTTCCTTCGAATGACGATTGTGACGGAACCAGTTGCCAACACTTCCTCAGCCTCGCCTGTCCAATGCGGACAGCCGGACACCATGAGTGCAGACAACCTCTATCTGCAAGCGGATTTTCCTCCGTGCCGAGGAGCGATATTCATGCCTAAAGCTTCAAATGAAAGCCCGACGCTCCAAGAAGAAGCGTCCGATTGCTCTACAGGATGAACCAATTGACTTGTTTTTCCGGTCTTCCCAGTATTCCATTTTTCCCAGTCTCTGCCGGCTTCGGACTCTCAACCTCTTTCCAGGAAACGTGTGCACGCCCTCATGGACACCGCCTTCCGGTCCTTTAGTCATAAGCGACCAGTGTCTTCTCCTTGGTCTCACCGTTTCACGGACACCAGGGTTCAGGCTGCTGCTAAGAAAATTCGCCTTTCTTTTCCAGTAACTGTCGTTCCCTCCGGAACCCTTGCTTTGACAACTTTTTCTGAATCTTCACCACCTCCTCATCACCGCCCTTTGGACGCCTCTGGCTCAGAATCTGGAAGCCAATACCATCCTCCACCTGATTCCTCGGACTCCCAGATGCCTCCACAAGAAACCAGAATTACTCCAGTTACACGTGTTGCTACTATCGTCTGACTCCTTAAGGCATCAGGACTTCTTCACGAACAGGCCGCTCGTATTGCCTCCAAAGCAGTACGCTCCTCTACCAACAAGATCTATGACAGCCACTGGAAACGATGGTTTCGTTGGTGTCTGCAACGGGCAGTCGAGCCAGTCAACCCACCTCTAGCCCAACTACTGCTCTTACTCAACAATCTCTTCAAAGAAGGATTACGAGGATCCACCATTCTAGTATACCGATCTGCCCTCAACACTGTTTTCCGGGCAACCGGTCACCCCTCTCTCCTTGACGATTTCTGCATCTCTGCTCTCCTGCGCACGTTTGAATTAGAACGACCATATTCGTCTCTTCCCAAGCTGGGACCTTTCAATTGTCCTCAATGCCTTACTTGTTATGATGTGTTAAGACACATGTAAATAAAGATGACAGCGACAG
The DNA here is from genome assembly GCA_023313725.1 of Lithobius niger. Taxonomy (NCBI): domain Eukaryota; kingdom Metazoa; phylum Arthropoda; class Chilopoda; order Lithobiomorpha; family Lithobiidae; genus Lithobius; species Lithobius niger. The sequence continues at coordinate 82,170 of JAHWFP010195553.1, read as the reverse complement.
ACATGTTGGCTAACGAGTAACTGCCACGAGCGCGATGCTGGCGCTCCCTACCTGCGAGCTACTGCACTTTATTGGCCAGAAAACGGTAATGCATAAGACTGGTATAGGCTACATATTATCAACTACAAGTCACTAATATAATAAGTAGGCCTAGTAGCCTATTGCTAACATTGATTGATCACTAATAGCATACTAACAGTGGGCACTCCCCACCCAGCGAATAAGCTTACCGACAACTAAAGGGGAACAAAAAGAGAAAAGAAAAAAAAAATCCTTCAATCAGTGGTGTGAATTTCTGAGATAGAAAAGATTTCATATGCAGAAGACTACTGTTTTCCTGTATTTAATGGGTTTGTTGACCACTCTGCCCGAGCGAGTCGTAACGGGATGTTCCGGAGTTTGTCTTTGCTGCTCCCCGGTGCGCTGCACATGTAGGCTAACCTCTTGCAACTCAGATGTCGTTAGTTGTTGCGATGTAGGCTGGTCAAGCTGAGGCACTGGCTGTTGGCTTCTTTGTTCTGCGTGAAGTACCGATTGTGGCACTAGTCGCTTAAGTTTTGGGTAGCTAAGACAATCGTCCACCAGGGTTTTGTCAGGTTGAGGGTTTACACTTGTGTTCAATCTTATTTGTAGCCCGTTTCTGTGGTAAAATCTGCCATTTGTGGATTCTACGAGGTATGATCTTGGCTGTGGTCCAACTGCTTTAATGCTGCCCTGCTGCCATGCGTCATTTAGTAAGAACCATACAGGTTCATGGAGATGTAAAGGTTTGAGAGTAGCTGCATGTTGATCTGCGTACCTATGTTAGCACTGCTGGCGATATTCGAGGCGCTCTTTGTAGGCCGAACAGTCAAATTGTGGCTGTAGTTGCACTGGAAGCATTGGAACTAGGGTTTTCAATCGACGACCCTGAAGCATTTCAGCCGGTGAAGCGAGCCCATCCATTGGAGTATTTCTATACGCCATTAAAAAAACATGTGCATCCTCCCCTGATACTAAGTCTCTTTTTAGGCTTAGTTTAACAGTCTGTACGCATCTCTCAACCAATCCATTCGACCGTGGATAGATTTGACTGCTGGTGTTTACCTCACAACCCCATACTCGATTGAATTCCCTATATTCTACAGAGTCGAAGGGCGGGCCATTGTCCGAGACTGCCTCGTCCGGGATGCCCCAACGGGTGTAGATCGCCTTGAGAGCATCGATCACATGTTTTGCTGTGGTTGATGGCACTGCCTATGAATTTAGAAAAATAATCTATGACCAAAATGTAGGTGATTTCCTGAAGTTTGAAGAAGTCTATCGCCACTATCTGTTATGGCCTATCTGGAAGTCTGCGGTCCACAAGTGGTTCTTTTTGGTTGCCACGCTGGTGTTGTTGACAGGCATGACAACTTGACACTAGAGCCTCGATGTCTTTGTCGATGTTAGGCCAATACAATGACACTCGTGCCCTATTCTTGCAAGACACTATTCCTCTATTCCACGTGTATCTTCTGAAGGGCGTCTGCACGACACTCTGTTGGAAGGATCAATCGTTGTCCTCGGTAGAGCAACCTGTCCTCAAAGAATAACTCCTCTTTGCAGTGCCAGTATGCCCGTGAGATTGGAACTGCAATAGACTTGTGATGTGGCCAACCTTGACTTACATAGTTGATAACTGCTTGCAGATCGGGATCTATCCTCGTCTGTCTTCGAATTTCCTTTCACTTGGCGTCGGATGCTGAGACCAGGAGGGACACTGACATGATGAATCCGTCGGTTTCAGTCGTGTCTACACTTTTTTCTCGCTCCGGTGCTCGAGAGAGTGCATCAGCAACAGCTAGCTGCTTTCCAGGAACGTATGTCAAATGAACATCATATTGCTGCAGACGAAGCAAGAGGTGTTGTAGCCGTGGAGAAATCTGTTCATATGGTTTCTTTACCAGCCCGAGTAGGGGTTTGTGGTCCGTCTGGACTTCGACTACTCGACCATAGATATAGTAGCAGAAGTGGTCACAAGCCTGGACAACCGCCAACAATTCCTTTTCAATTTGGGCATAACGCTGCTGGGTTGCGTTGAGCGTTGCCGACGAGTAGGCAACTGGTCTTCCTTCTTGCAATAAAACTCCAAGTCCGAAAGAACTGGCATCTACTGAGAGCTGTACAGGCCTGTCACCATCAAAGTACACAAGAACCGGTGTTTCACTTAACAGTCGCTTGACCTTGTTAAACTGCCGCTCGTAATTTGCCCCAAGACCAAAGCACATCCGGTTTCAGAAGTTCACGAAGTTGACGGGTTTCCTCTGATAGATGTGGCACAAATTTGAGTAGATATGTGGCCATGCCTAGGAAGCGATGAAGCTCGGTCTTGTCATTTGGTGACGGGAAAGTACTGATGGCAGCCACCTTCTCCGGGTCTGCCTCTGTACCCTCACTGGAGATGTGGCCCAAGTATCTCAAACGGGACACAGATAATTGCAGTTTTTTTCTGTTAAAATGTAAGTTGCCCTCACGTGCAACTGTCAGGGCACGGCGTAGTTTTTCACTAAGTGACGTTAAGCCATTTGCATTTAGTAGAATGTCATCAAAATATGGCGTTATGTCATCATGACCACTGTATAGGTCATCCATAGCTTTTTGAAAAACTTCTGGAGCACAATTCAGATCCATCGGCATAACCAAAAATCTATATCGGCCGAAAGGAGTAATAAATGTACACAAGTATGAGCTTTCCTCGTCCAGTTGTAAGTGGTAAAATGCTTGTTTGGCATCTAACAGTGCGAAGTGCATGGAACCCTTTAGTTTTGACAGTAAAACATCAGTAGATGGTATTTGGTAATGTTTACGCTTTATTGACTCATTAAGGTGTCTTGGGCCCAGACAAATTCTTAAAGAGCCGTCTTTTTTTTCTACTATTAGTATGGGGCTTACCCAGTCTGTAGCTTCTGTCACTTTCGTGATAATTCCTACTTGTTCCATTCTCTTTAGTTCATTTTTTAACTTCCCTTCAAGTGCTAGAGGGATTTTTCTAGGTGCACAGATTTTTGGTGTGGTCCCATCCTGCAGCACAATCTTGTGGACACCTGGTAGTCTTCCCACCTCCTTGAAAAGATCAGAGAATTCTTCGATTATGTCCTCAGGTTTCTCTGAGGATTGCAAGTGCTGCACAGATGGCTGTTGCAGATTTTCACCAGGATAGGTTCGCTGGAGTAGTTTTAAAGAAAGGCATGCTTGCAATCCCAAAACTGGTGTGGCATTAACACAATAATGAACTTAAGTTGTGCTTTGATATTTCCGATTTTACACATCAGTGTGCACTCTCCTACTACAGGCAAAAACTGTCCAGAGTATGTTGCTACTCTTAACGTTGTGGGTTTTATTTCCACTTTCACAGCCCAGTTCTGAAGTGTACATAATGGTAAAACATTCACCTGTGTCCCGTGTCACGTTTTAGAGTAATAAAGCACCCATTAATATTAATAGTTTCTAGCCACTCATTTGTGCTGCTGTTCACTATGCTTACTATCAACATGCCCAGGCTAAGGTAAGCGATATCCAAGTCACCTTGATAATCGTCCTCTTCCAGTGATCCTACTTGGCACTGGTTATTTGCCTGACGATTGGGTTGTCTGTTACGTTGTGGTTGGCGGCACACACTAGAAAAATGATTTAGCGTTTGACAATTGCGACATGCCTTCCCGTAGGCCGGACAGTTACGTGGTTCATGCTGAAAACCGCATCGCGAGCAAGGCCGCACATCCTGTGAAGGCTGTCGACGATGGCGGTTACCTGTTGATCGGTTGTACTGGCCTGGTCCGTTTGAATTTGCCGATAAACGAAACGTGCCATCACCGTCTTGGATTTCGCGGTTACGAACGTAATAATTGCGGGTACCTTGGCTTTTCGTGGAGTCATCGCTGCGATACAAAAGATCAACTGAATTTTGTTGATTTACTTGGTCAGTGATCGCTTTGGCATGTATTTTTGCGCGTTCGGCGGCCTTACACATGTCGATTGTTTCCTGGAGCATAATATTGCCTGCGGCGAAAATATTTCTACGCAACGCTTCATCCGATATGCCTTGGATTAGTTTGTCTCTAACGCTACGGTCGTGAGATTCCCCAAAGTCGCATTGTTCCGCTTGTATTCGTATCTCAGTTACGAAGCTGTCTATTGTTTGGCCTGGTTGCTGCTTCATCAATGTAAAATTAAAGCTTGCCAACACGACGTTCTTGTGCGGTTTGAAATGTTCGTCAAATTTATCGAGCACATCAGTAACTGATCTCGATTCTCCTTGCTGCTCTTCTGGAAACGTAAATGTCCGATAGTCTCTGTTAAGTTGTCTTCCGATCAGGTGTAGTAAAAGTGCAATTCTGGTCTCGTTGTCCTCCATATAATATTTAATGGCCCTCTCATAGATTTCAAACGAGCGCCGCCATTCGGCCCAAGATTCTGCTGGATTGTCTCCTACTTCAAACACTGCCAATGGTTGAAGTTTGGCCATAATGAGTGCACTAGGAAACTACTCACGGTTAGGCGATTTTAACTTTTCCGTAGTTTCACTTCTGACACCATGTTATGATGTGTTAAGACACATGCAAATAAAGATGACAGCAACAGACATGTTGGCTAACAAGTAACTGCCACGAGCACGATGCTGGCGCTCCCTACCTGCGAGCTACTGCACTTTATTGGCCAGGAAACGGTAATGCATAAGACTGGTATAGGCTACATAACATTACTCAGACCACGTTACGAACCACTGTCAACCAGTTGCCTCAGCCACCTCACCAGGAAAACCGTGTTTCTTATAGCATTGGCTCGTGCCTCCATTGTAGTGAAGTCCAAGCTCTGTCCGCCTTAATAACGGACTGCTTTTTTCACACGGATTGTGCCGCGGTCACCCTGGCTCCTTCGGCCTCGTTCAGAGCCAAGAGTCACAAACCAAGCTAATGGACCAATCCCTTTGCCATCCTCGCCCTTACATTGTTAACGGGTGATGCACCAGAAAGATCCCTCTGCCCCATCCGTTACTACCTACAAAGATCGAAACCTTACAGACGTGGTCGATCACAACTCTTCCTTCCTTTTGCCTCTGCCTCTGACACATGATTGCTGACAAGCATCAAGTCCGTCATCGTAGGTGCCTACAAAGCCCTGGATATTGATTGTGCTGACCAAGGTATTTGAATCGCGGCACATGAACTTCGTGCAATATCCACTTCCTGGGCTCGCTACAGCAACATCCCCATCAGTCATCATGGAAGCTGCCTCATGGCGACATTCGACAGCCTTCACGTCACACTATTTGCAAGACATGTTGGCACAAGCGGACGGCCTATACCGCATCGGCTCCTTTGTTGCCGCAAAGCGGATTCTCTAACTTCCCCTTAAGATAAGCTACATGCGAAGAACTATTTCTTTTTGGGGAGCGGCACGCTACTCTAGGGGGCTCCATCAAGTGGCTCCCACCGCCCTTGACGAGGTCAGTGGAATGCTAAATATTAGGTAATGCACGTTTTCATGGCTCATAGAAAGTCCAAAATAACTGGTACGGCTGGTTAATTTTGGTTTCTATTGCCCTTATGAAAACATACATTACCTAATGTCCCAACCTTTTCCTCTCTGTGTCGCCCCTGGGGCACTTAGAGGAATGTAAGATGGAGCAGGGACCTACATCTGCGTTTATAAAACTAGAGGCTGCGCTTATACAGTGGGTAGCGGCGCCGATGGACATAGAACTTCAATCTCTAGATCACGCAGCACTACGAGAAAGTGACTGCTAAATATTAGGTAATGTATGTTTTCATAAGGGCAATAGAAACCAAAATAGCCAGCCCTATGTTCTATTTCGGACTTTTCATTATTAATACGGCTGTTAGCCTTCCTCGCTAGCCGTAATTTTTGGAAGTTTTGCTTACTTTATTTCTTTGTATGGACCTACCGGTGCAGTAGTGATGAATTCTGTAACATGACATTTTAACTAAATTATTTCTTTGCAGACCGAATGGCCACCCACTTCACCAGCCATGGAAGCGGTAAATAAAACATTTCTTTCTTTTAAATGTTTAAAGAAATGGACTTTCTCTAACAGTCAACACCACAGAAAGCATGAGGGCTCTTGAGGATTTAGTGTACCTACATATAGTACTTACACAGGGTGTTTCAGAATAAAACCGACAAACTTCCAGAGCATACTAAGGAGGTATAGTCAAAAAATTCTATACTACACCTATCCAAAAATGCTTGTTTACCGAGATTTCGCCCTATTAGACCCCATTTATTTTGCGATAGAGTATTTAAGTCATAGCTTAATTGGTGCTATGGTGATTGTGACCTCGTACACCATCTTGCATGTTTAAGACTAAATTCGTAGCTTCACATGGCAAAACTTCGTGATAGGCCTAATCGAATTGCGTTCGAAACTGCAACTATGTCGAACTGTTGCCAAGAGAGTTGTTAAATAAAGTTAAAAAACTTAATATTTATACAGGGTGTTCGGAAATTGGTGTCAAATATTTTGAGGGTCCGCTGTGTGATCAAAGATAAGAAGAAAAAGTCCTATAAACATGGGTCCGGAAATGCACCAGTCTTTAGTTACAGCCCCCCCCCCTCCCAGGTTTGGGGTAAACGGTTCTTAAATACCTCCTTTTTGGCCAAACAGCCAAACGGCAAATAAAGCGGAGGCCGCTCCATTATGTTGACAGTAGAACTGATGATGGCCCTAGTTAGTAAAACATGTAAATGTCACCCTTCCCCCTTGTCTCCAGAAATAGTCAAAAACCTAAGGCCGATAAAAATAAATGCCTTGGTTCTCAGAAGTGTACAAACCAAAAGTCGATGCGGTCAAACAGCTTTTTATTTTTATTTTTTTAACCTCTCGAAGTCTGATCCGGTGCAGCCATATTTTTTCGTGTGTGGGGGCTTGATTTATTTCTTTCTTTAATGGAGCTTCCCTAAAAATGCGATAAAATAATACAAATAAATCCATATTTTGAAACATGGTTTTCACAGGCATGAAGCATAGCCAAATTTTCAGGTTTTAGTGTGAATTGTTCCACATCAAATAAAATAATGTACGCTAGGGAAAAAGATGTATTATGATGCTAAAAAAATTATAACCCAAAATTACAGGTTGATGTTTTTTTATTTGTTTTTTTTTAATGCAAGATATGGTACTTTCCTTGCATTGTTAAAAGTCAGTTTAACCAGCCTACAATTATAATCTGCAATTGAAATGAACAACGTTAACACTTGAAACGTCGTAGCATTAGCAAAGTTAACAAATATAGGTGGTGTATTTCTTTGCTAGGCATTATTTGCCTGGATAGAAGCCCATCGTTTGTCTACAGCCGAGCTAGCTAGTGCTGGAAAACAGGTTGTCAGCAACAGAACGGCACGTTTAATACCCTTGCAACGTAAAAAAAGTAAATTTTCGCAATTTAACGCATGCGGAAGTTTTTTTTATTTTTTTATGTATTTAACAATAAAAAGGAATGACCTGGCCCATCATTATTGACGCGTGCACTTGCGAGAAACAATGTTATTTTTTTCGCGGCCTAGTAGTCCATCTGAGAACTTCCACTTTTGGTGATTAAAATCAAGGACAGATTTGGGTGTAACTTGTAAATATCATTTAATAAAACTTTGTAAATATTAAAGTATATTTGTCTCCTCCGCAGAAGGGCTGAAAAATAGTACACATTGTAATAAAAAAAATTATCTCTGGAGCCAATGGGAGTTTAGTTTTAGTTTCGACCAGCTGCTGTATATCAATTCATGTGTATGTGCTATCCCAGTCAACCTTGTGACAAGTCGTGGAATATAATGGGGATGTATCTATGTGCATACTCCTATGTCGTGCGGATGTGTAGCATTTAAAAACTTCAAGCAGACGATCAATAAACGTTCATACCTTTGCATTCCATTTGATTTGCTGACTCGACCTTATATGTTTTGGGTATACTGCTTCTAATTGCTTGTTAACGTTTAATAACTCTTGCCTAGAATGTTTATGGTTTGGTTTCTTTTCTCGCAGGATATCTTAAATCAGATGTTAATAGTGACTGGTTTCAAACTGGCCGTAATTTCATTCTCCAAAAATTTGTATACGTGAATTAATAAATGCAGATTTTTACTACAGCAGTAATTACGAGGTAGAAACTTTCAACCAGGCTTCATTATAATTGGAGACATTACTCGTTGAAGAACCCTGATCCAATTATGGGCACTTCCATTAATCCTTGCATGCAAAGTCTCATACCTGTATTTTATTAATTAAAATTGTTATTCATAAAGATTTAGGCAAAAGCATTAGGTCAACACTTCAATTAAAAAAAAATGAATAGCTGCCCACTAATGGCACGAAGATTAAGTTTCATGTTGACTGCACGCTCTAGCCACAACATGAAATATTAGCATCCTGTACATAAAGGAAATAGAAGTAATGCTAAGTATTACAGTATTTTAATATTTTGTGGTTTGGTTCTTTTGCTAAAATGTGGAACTCTCAACAGACTTCTGGGCAGACTCTTTTGAATCTTTGCAAACCTTGCCGCTGTAGTTAGGTGTAAATAAAAAATAATTAATATTTTATTAAAAGTAGAGTAATTGTTGAGGTCTAAAAATTTATAATGGCACTCTTAACGTACTATGTTTCTTAGCTGTAAGTTACTTTACGGAATATAATAATTTCACACTTAATGCACTGATGTTTCAGAGTCTATTGATTGCTCAGAAGGCTGAGGGTGACTATGCCAGCTGGATAACAGTGGGTCGTCTTATGGAGGAGGACCGTCTCCTCCATGAAGACGATCCACGCTACCGCTTACATCAAGCTAACCGGGTGAGACTGATTGAGGCGCAAGTATCGATGCTGGAGACAATCAACTTATGTGGTGGTGGCGGCCTGGTTGCACCATGCCGCAATCCCCTAAATCTACAGGTTAGTGCAATAGGGTGCGTGTAGACAGTGTCAGCTTTTGTCGTCTCAGTATTAAAAAGAATTTTCTATGTGCCAATGAAAATATACATTACCTGAATTGTATCATTCTCCTTCTACTCTGTTTGTACTAGAGATTAAAGACTTTAAAGCGTTGCCTGCGTTGCTACCTTCTCCACATCGGATCTGTGCAGCCTCCTTAGTATATAAGTTGAGTCAACGGTTCGTGCTTCATCTTTTCTTCTCTAGGTCTCGACGAAGTTGGACGTGCTGTGTACTGCTCAACGATCTACTGTTCTTCTCCACGCCACGAGCCAAGGGTGCGCCCCGGGAACCGGTGGACCAGACAACCACTCTGTCTTCGGCAGCCAAAATTTCTCACTGATCCCTCATTGCTGGGGTTCTCTACACTTTCTGTGTCCTGCCCTCATCACCAGGTACCGGGACTCTCCGATCTACGGTTCCCATTTTGAATCCGTCTCCCTCGGTTCCCTTCAAGCCAACCGGTCCCACACAGGACATGGTTACCACGTCTCCCCTTCAATGTAGTCAACCGCCCCGTCTTTCGACTTTCCCGGTCTCCAGTAGGAACTCCTCTCAGGTAAAGAGCATTATGCTTGGTTGAAGCTACAAGTCAAGACAAGACGGTCCTCAGCATGGGGACGCTTAGGCAACACGCGGATGGTCCACTAGACCTTTCCTCCTGTTCCTCTCGTGCATCCGTCGGTGTGCGGTCCCAGGTCACCGGCCATCACATCTGTTCCCTCTCTAAGGAACAGGTCCATGGCTTAATGGATTCTGCCCTGCGCTCTTTCAAACGAAAGCGACTGGCTGTCCACTCCAGACTGAAGCTTCGCATGTACCGTCAACAAACCACAGTTGCTCCAGGGGAGGAGGCGGCGGTCCGTCTAAGCCTTTGCACCAGCTTTTCAACCCGTTTACCTTCCTCGGCCATCACATCCCCTCCCGCCTGAGTTACATGATTCGCTTTCTGTAATTAGTTCTCCGGCCTGATTGATCGCCTCAGGTGAACCGCTTTTCACGACATTCACACAGGAGACACAGATCAATCCGAAATCTTCCTTCCAGAGTTACTGATGACCGTCGAGAACATCATCCCGGACTTCTACTTAACTTTAATCTGGTTAACTTGCCCCAATGGGCATTACATAACCACAAACCAGAGAGTCAAGAACAGGTAACAAAAACGCAGACTAGAAACAACTACAAGACAAGAATCGAAACACCATCAGCCAACAGCACAGTGACTAGTTGTAGAAGAAATGTATACTCTCCTCACGGCTCTTAAAATGATTGTCAAAGTTGTTTTTAAAATTGTTAACACTCGATGACAGGACCACAGCTTCAGGCAAACTGTTCCAGATGGAAACGACTCGCGCAAATAAAGTTTGTAATGCCACTCATGGGAATGATAAGTGTTCCAATTTCTTGGAGTGACCCCTTGTAGCCATAACTGCTGATTGCCTAAATGTTGACTTGAGGTACTCTCCTCCAAAACCCATACAAAGAATCTTGAAGAGAGTAATAACCCCTCCCACTCTCGAGTACCTCTAACACAGTTTACGTGACCGTTGTTCATAGACGGATTCCAACAGCCTTCTTGGTGAAACGGCCTTGAATCCTTTCCAATGCCAGAAGATGCTTAATATAAGGCTTCCAAAGGTCGATTGCATATTCTAGAATGGAATGCGCCAAAGCCAGATAAAGTTTGAGAAAGACCTCCTTCTGTCTAGTCGAAATTGTCTTAGCAATCACCACATTAGCTTGTTGAGTGAACTGTAGCTTGTCGTCCACAAGAACCCAGAGGTCCATTATTTGCAAACGGGTAGCCAAGGGTTTAGCCTCCCCCTACCCCCATAGTAAGGTGTGCCTGTATTGTAAAAATCCAAGTGCATGACCCCATGATTTTTCTGGGCGCATTTCCATTTTCCACGTGGTACACCATTTATACATCTTGTCGAGGTCCATTTGAACTTGCTGTCTGCTACGGAGGTCATTCGTGACAGCTTGCATCTTAGTGATCAGCTAACTTTTTTACAAGGCTGATGGCATCCTTACCGTAATCGTTAAAATACAGCAAGAACAATAATGGACCTAACACTGAGCCTTGGATATCCCCTGCTTACGCTTACTACAGCTGATTGGTTCCCTTCAATTACCACGGTTTGGGGGCCATCCTTAACCAGCCTTCAGTCCAATGGAGAATAGGTCAGTAATACCATACAATTGTAGCTTGTGGATAAGGAGAGCGTGCGGAACTCGTAGGAATGCTTTAAGACAGTCCATGAAGATAGCATGAATATAGCATCGTATAAACCTTCATCCGATATCGCCGAACCAAGCAAGAATCGTGGATTGTCAACCGGCTTCAGATTTGGTCTCCAACACTGGCTTCCCTGCCAGCAATCGGTCCTCAGGCAATCAACTAATCTACTGATAACCAAGCTGCGGACAGGCGGTATCCTTTTACGCAACGGTTCGCCTTTGGAACTTGACACGGATTCCCCCACCTCCTCTGCCTGATCGGAGACAACCTTCTTTCGGCGAACAGTGATGGCACCGCCAACCCAAAGAACTTTGATACTTACTACCAGTCGGAATTTCTTACGTCCGACTTTAAAGGGACTTCGGTACGTCCCTTTTTCTACCTCGCAAAGTTACGGTCCCTACTACGGTTCTTCGTGACAACAACCGTATTCTATGTCTAGGTCTCCGTGCGGGGGGGGACTCTGTCTTATTTTCAACCTACGGCCCCCAAATCAGTTCGTAGACAATCCTCATTTTCAAATGGAGACAATCAAAATCATTCGCGCTTCCCTGTTACCAATGGATTGGACAATTTCTATAGATCTTGCAGACGCATATCTACACATCCCCTTCATGCCTCTGTCCTGCACCTCTTCTGCCTTATATACGATGGCACAATTTACTAGTTCCTCCGTATACCATTTGGACTCGACGCAGTCCCCTCGGAGGTTCACCGCAGTGCTCAAACCCGTCCTCTTATCTACACCAACACCAATTTCTTCTTCCTCATCAAAGCGACCAGATGCTACTCCGCAACAAGAATTTCACATTACGCCTGCTGACCAACCTTGGCATCGGTGTCAATTTTCCCAAATATCGGTTGACACCGTCACAATCATTCCAATTTATAGGAGTATGTTTCGACCTCTTCCATGCAACCATGATGACCTCTCCAGACAGAATAGATGCTGTCCAGGCGAGGATTCGCAATTTCCTATGGCATCCGTCATACACTCTTTGCGATCTCAATTCTCTCATCGGCACCCTAGACTCTCACCTTGCTCATCCCCTACGGTCGCTAGGTGGTCCGACTGCTACATCACTTCCGGATCGAAGAGTGGACCGCCTCACCTCAGTCACGATTGCTACAGCGACAGCTTACGACCACTTTCCCGTTTGACACGCTTCTTTGGTGGATGGATACCCTTCATCTCACGGCAATGGTCCTCTTCCATGAGCCATCCCCTCACCCCCATCTGTTCACAGATGCCTCCCAATATGGATTGAGGGGGGGCTCACGTCTGCAACCAAGTAACCGCAGTGACATAGTCACCAGGAACCACATCCATCAATGTCCTGGAACTGCGGACAAAGTTGGAGAAAGGTGGGGGCACTCACTCCCGCACCTTTCACGAAGTAACAGCAAAAATTGTTCACCTCTGCCGGTCGCTTCACACTGTTTCATCTTCCTACATATACCAGGCAGCTACAATGTGAACAGACTCCATTTCTCAGAGGTCCCCTCCGTCAGGGGAATGAACACTCAAGACATCGATACGCAAATCTTTTTCATCCCATGGTCCTCTTTATCACGAGGTTCAATGCCAGACTTCTCCAGTTCGTCAGCCTGGTCCCAGACGACCAAGCATGGGCAATGGACACCCTCACTCTCGACTGGAATCATCTCTTCGGTTACCTGTTTCCCCCATCAAAACTCGTGCCTCTGGTTCTCTGCAAGATTTCCCAGTGCTTGGGTCTCTTTATCATAGCACCGAATCGGCCCTTGGCAGCCTGGTTCCCACTGCTACTACATCTCCTAGTGGATGCTCCACGGCGCCTTCTGGACACACCGTCCGTGCTCTCCCAACACAGGGGGACCGAGCTTCATCATCGACAACAGTAACTGCAAGGACAGGGCATCCGTATCCTCATCCGTGTCCGTGTGCTCAAGAACTTCGGGCTATTTCAGCATCCTGGGCGCATCTTAGCAACGTTCCTATTACCAAGAATTTATAGGGTTTGGGAGAAGAATTTGTAACTCTAAAAAAGTCCCTATTGAAACACGTTAGATTCGTCCCCATTAGTTCAGTCCGAGTTTTCAGAGGGCGCCACGTGTTCTATCTGGTAATTTTTGCTCATTTTTCAGCCCAAATCTAAAGTAAACTAAATTACGATTAAGCTAGGCTAATTAATAATTAAATATAAGCTACTTTCGTTTAGTTTAGTTTAATTTTAGGCTAATATCTGAGTAGAAATTCACACATGAAACACGTGGCGCCCTCTATAAACTAAGATTGAACTAATGTGAATGTATCTAAGACGTTTCAGTATGGGTGTCAGTCACAAATTCTCCTCCCCAACCCTATAATATTCTTGCTATTACTGACATCATGGAAGCTGCTTCTGGAAGATTCCGACGGTGTTCACCTCTCACTGCCTACAAGACATAATGGCGCATGCCGACGCTTTATGCCGTTAGGCCCCTTCGTGGTTGCAAAATGGGTAATTTGTTCCCCTCAAGCTCACGGTCCTTTTCCCTCCTGCATACAGCTTCTCTACGATCATGGCAATGTTTACACTTTTGGGAATCCAGCGTTCTACCTTAAAGGGCTCCTTCGCGTAGCTCCCACTGCCATTTGACGAGGTCATTGAAATGCTAAAATTCTGGTAATGTATATTTTCATGGCACATAGAAACATCAAAATACCAGGGGCACCTGGTTGATTTCTATTGCTATTGCCTAAATGAAAATGTACATTACCTCATTCCCACCCTCTTCCCATTTATGTCGCCACTGGCACATGAAATAGGGGAACAATACTGCCCTCCAAAACAAAACAGCAGTATCTGCAAAAAGGCAGTAACTGCATTAACTGTGCCAGAATAATGACATGGCACTCCTCCATCTTTCAGGGTAGCCTTATAAACCATGCAGCGCCATCTAGGGCCAAAAAAACGCACTTGAAATTTTACCTATCTGCAGAAAGTGTGGGCGGGTCCAGGTATAACAGCAGTAACTGCGTAGTTACTGCCTTTTCTAGTTGTAATGCCAGCAGTATCTGCAAAAGGCCAGTGTGGTACCATCAAAGAAAGCAGTATCTACTCAGTTACTGCTTTTATGGTTTGCCTGTCATCAGTGCATTGTTGATTGCACTTCAGTTGCTGCTGTTGCTAAGTGACAAGTTGCATGATGTTCTTTCTAATTTCGCGGGAATTAGCACGCACATTAGTGCTGTAGAGACGGGAAAGAGGGAAGACAAACTTAGTTCCCGCATTAATTAAGATGTATTCTTCAAAAAAAATGGACTAACAAACGACTGGTTACGATAATTAAAAGACGTGTTGCAACAACTTAATAAAATGAATCAGTAACATTTTATGTGTTACCTTTACTTGAAAATAAATTCATGGAGGTGATGAAGTTACACCACATGCGGAAGAATTTTATAAAGGCAACCTAATAGTTTAATTACTATTCATAAAACAACAAATAGGCACATTTTAGACGCTACTGAAGACTCGCTATTCGGTTCAAAAATTACTTCAATATTTATATTAACGTCTACTTATGTTTGAATAAAGGTTCGTCAAAACTATTCTTATCATTACAGGATTTTTATTGAAATTTACAGAGAGTTTACACCTTTACCTTATATTAGGTGTAAGAATTTGACTTAAAAATTGTTTGTCTCTAAATTTGCGTTTTATGGTCATGAGCATGCTCCCTCGGTGGAGCTGCAATGAGGTCAAAAGTCGTGCTTTTTTTGGGCAAAGCTTTGTTTGGCAATCACCTTACTTTTACGGGTGAAGGTTACCGGCTAACTGGGGGGATACAGAGACCGCAGATCTTAATTTCACTAACGTTTTAAGTATACTGACCATTATTAAAGCAGCATCAATTTAGACACAATTGAAGTATAAGCTAATAGCGATAATGTAGTTCAGAAGGCCACCTTTGGCCATACATTTCGTTAGTATGGACTAGGACTCGAGCCATCTACACAGTCTGTTTTTTCAATCGACACGCCCACTTTTCCACAGGTTTCTACGCCTATTTTTTGTGGCCATGGCAGATGAGTAATGAGAGCATTAACCTAGTTACTGACCGTTAGTGATTAGTTCTTTTGTTACTGGAAAGGGGACCCTCACACAGCCATAACTGATCAAAATTTTGTGAAATTACCGCCCACACAAAACGTGTATCTGCTAATCCATATAGTCATACAACGTGAAAAGGCAGTATCTACTCAGTTACTGCCTTGTTCAGTTGTGTTACCAGGCTGGTAACAGCAGTAAGTGCAGTAATTGGGGTTAAATATACGATTTTTGAATTTTTAACAATATGCCAAAAAATGAATAAGTTTTGGTAGTACTTGTGCCAAGTTAGAAGACTGTCCCAAAAATACAACTGCTTGGGAAAAAAAATTCACGTTTCTTCGTTTTTCTCAAAATGATGATTTTGCACTTACTGCTCTTTTAATATGGACGGCAGAATAGATGAAGCAACGACCGTCGACTCGACTTGTGTATTAGGAGGCCGCACAGATCCGATGTGCAGAAGGTAGCAACGCTCTAAAGTTCTTTAATATTTAGTACAAACTGCATAGTAGAAGAAGAATGCTAAAATTCAGGTAATGTATCTTTGCATATAGGCAAAATCAACCAGGTGCCTCTCGTATTTTGAAGTATACTTCATTAAACCTTACTTTATTTGCTAATCTTTGTTTATTTATTTTTCCCTTTGCAACTCTAGTTATCCATTATTTACTGTGTACCTCTTATATAGCATTTAAAAATCTTACACGAAAACTCGTCAGATGTGGACTGACATGTTCATTCTAGTGTGGGAACACATAACGTGTGTGCATTTTGATTACTAAAGAAACGTTGATTGACGCTGCTGTCAAGCCAAAATTCTGCATAAATTTTTGACTAACTGTAAGTGTCTCTAAAAAATCTGCAGCAGAAATACATTTTCTTCCATAGAGGCACAATTATTTTGGGTTGCACCTTGTGCAGCTCGACGACAAAAGCCAACATGGCGTATAGAGTTTGTCTATATTTTCAGTGCCCATAATTCTTGTAGTTTTCTACATTTATAAAAATATTACCTGGACACTTAACAGGCATACTCCCGCTTACTAAAACTAGCTTATAGGTATTTACATCTATGTTTGGTTTCGTGCTTGACTTGGCATTGCTACTTGTAAACCTACTTGTAAACCTACGTGTTAAACTACTTGTTAAACCTACTTGTTAAACTACTTGTTAAAACTACTTGTTAAACTACTTGTTAAACCTACTTGTTAAACTCATGCTGTTGTTAGACACTTACTGCTGTTAAACCCACACTCTTGTTATAACCCATGTCCTCGTTGAAACCCATGTCCTCGTTGAAACCC
This sequence comes from Lithobius niger, assembly GCA_023313725.1. Classification (NCBI taxonomy): domain Eukaryota; kingdom Metazoa; phylum Arthropoda; class Chilopoda; order Lithobiomorpha; family Lithobiidae; genus Lithobius; species Lithobius niger. The sequence goes on along the minus strand of JAHWFP010195553.1, from coordinate 65,577 downwards.
AAGCCCTTGTTGAAACTATACGAGAGTACATAGACTACATAAAGACTCGGGTGAGGATCTACTGGAGCTTATGTTTGAGCTTCCCGCTTTGCTGTAGGTTGAAAAGCTTTATTTTTGTTAGATAACACATCATATTTGCAGCACAGGGCTTGACGGTAGCACAAATTATTATTTGTGCCTATGGTAAAGTTACGGCACAACTTTTTCAGTAACCTTTTTTTCCCACGGGAGAAATGGAAGAAACAAAATATCAGTCAAACTGTGAGGTAGTAAAAAGAGACTCGATGAGAGAAAATAATGCTACAATAGCAAAAGGAAGAACAATACAAGATGTTAAATAATAATAATAGACATAGACAGTAAGCGGCATGAAGATTCATTGGCAGCAGATCAGTCAAAAAGCCACAGCATCGGCTCATCCAACACAACAATAAACGTACTCGATCATAACACATTTTGATGCCTGGTATTTTGCAGAAGCCTAAAAATCAGACTGAGCCTATTTAGGAACTGTTGAAAATTTGTGAAAATGTTGGGGTCTTGTTGCTCGGAAAATATCCAATACCTGTCAATTTTAGTACTGAATGTCTTGATGCTGCTGTTGTGTCCTGAGATTTTACATTCCTGTAGACAGCCAGCTCGGCAACCCTCACCGCACATGCGCGGGTCTCCTTATAAAAATAGCAGCTCCGAGAATCTGTCATCTTTTTGTCTCAAGCGATCGTCCGAGGCGGTTGCTCCCGCTGCTCTTCCTGCTGCTTTCGTTTCCGGTCTGGATTCTTACCCCATATACTACTCCTTGTCAGCTGCCGCTGTTGCCACCGATCTCAGGAGTGTTTGTGGTTCTTCCCGCACGCCAGCAACTTACCTCTAGTTTCCGTCCTGGCTTTGACAATCTGCTTCCGCCAATTGGCCACTTCGCCCAATGCTTTCACTTCCGTCAAGCTCATTACCCTCACTCCGTGGTGTTGGCGCCTCCAAGCTGCTCCCGGTCATTCCGTTAGGCTGCCGGCAACTCACCTTTTGAAAGCCGAGTCCATGGATTGAAGTGGTCTTTCCGAATGCCAAGTTTTCCCCTCACTTCAGGCCGCACCTTTTGGCTGGCACCGTCACGGACAGTGTCTTCAACTCATTCTGCCCATCTTTATCGGCATCGAGGGATTTTCGGGAGGAATTAGTTGCGGCTGTCAACACTCTTTCCAGTTTGCTTTCGTTCCGGGGGATTCCGACAACGAATGAGACCATAGCAACATCTGCTCTTAACACTGTTCTCCCATGCCACTGCGTGTCTTGTCTTATTTGTGGCCTGGACCCACGTTATGAGTGAATCTTCAACTGACTATCATTTTCACTGGTTGCTTGTCTCGATTGAAAATTCCCACACATCAAGTGATATGTCAAGGCGGACGTCATTGTCTCGTGTCATTCGTGACTGAAATTCAAGCCATGGAAGAAGTTTCCCACAACATCGCTGTTTCAAGTGAAGCAGCCTGTGTTGAACAACTTGCCTCGATTGCAGTGAATTCCAACGCGTCAAGCTGAAAATTCGAAGAATCTGGTCTCATTCTAATGGACGGAGAGAACTTGAGACCCACGCATCGGCCATTAAATCAATAGATATACTCGCTTTGTTTCTTTCGAAACCAGTATTCACCCCATGAGTGAAATTTCCAGCCAGTTGGCAGTTTTCAACTCGGACAGCTTGTCTCGATAGTGGCCATAACCGACACACCAAGCGGGGTCACGAGGAATGACGTCATCTCGTCTCATTTGTGACTAACGCTCGCGTCGTAAGAAAAAGTTTCAGCCACTTTGCAGCCCCTACTCAGACAGCTTGTCTCGAACGTGACTAAAACTCACATCGACCGGAAAATGAAGACTGACGTCGTCGTCCCGTCTAATTCGGGCCTGAAAATCACGCAATAAGAGAGGCTTCCAGCCATTTTGCAATTCAACTCAGACAGCTAGTCTCGGAGAGCTTCTCTCGATCGTGGCCAAAACCCACGCATCAAACTGAAGATCAAGTGGATCGATATCTCGTCTCACTCGTGACTAACACTCACGTCATGAGAGAACTTCAAGCTACATTGCAGTCTGAACTAAGACAGCTTGTCTCGGACAGTTTGTCACAACCAAGACTAACTCACGCATGCACCTGGAAATCAAGACAGGCGTCGTCTCGTCTCATTCCTGACGGGAAATCGTGCAAAGACAGAAACATCCAGCCGTTTTGCAGTTCAAATCACACAACTATTCTTGGGTGCTTGTCTCGATTGTGGCCAAAACCCACGTATCAAACGGAAAATCAAGAGAAACGTCGTCATCTCGCCTCATTCGTAACCAACATTCAACGTCACGAGTGGACTGTCAAGTGACCTGTTCTCCAAAAGCTTGCCTTTAGGTCCGTTTCACTTCCGGGAAAGAATTTTTTCCTGAGAAGAAGCTTCATCCTTTCGGAAAGCCATCTGCCATGGGAAGGAAGATGGAAACCGCTCCCGTGTGGGCCCTTGCTTTACTGTCCCTCCCGCCCATGGTCATCATCAATACAGACACCATCGCTTTGACCTGCTTTCAGCTTTGGACCTCGCCCTTCTCACCCACTCGGTTTTGCCTAGCTCCTGCATTGGTTCAGCCGAACCCGAAGAAATTTCACCTTCACAAGGAGTACAACCCGCACCACCAGCTTTCGTTTCAATGAAAATTTCCCTGGGCTTTGGAAACCCTCATCTCTCGTCCCGTTCTACCCGTTTCACCAACCTGGCTGCCTCTCCCGTTGTCGCCGGCAACCCTCGCTCCTTTGTTTTATTTCATTTCAGGTTTATTCCGACAACGAATGAAACAGGAGCAACATCGACACAGTTTTCGGTATTGCCGTCAGCTACTCTCGCTCCATCTGGGCTTCCTCCATCGATTCCAACAACGATGAAGACCGTAGCAAAATCAATTTTCTACACAGCTCTTGGCTGCAGCCCCACTTGGGTTTGCCTCGCCCCAGCTCACCAAACCTGGATGGCGTGCACGGGTGTTTTCTTCGCCGCCTCCAAGTTGTCGCAGCCCGAAGTCATCACAGCTGCCTTCCCGTTGGTTCCCGGGATTGACCCACTTTTCTGCACCCCTTTCGAATTTGCCGCTGGCTGTATACTTCCGATCTTGCCTTTTGCGTCGTGTGGCACTGTGCTCTAGTCAGACAACTTCTCCCAGGTCAGCTGATGGCTGTCGATGCTTCTACCACAGCCGGAACCCTCCGGATGCCTTTCTGAAAGCTCGGCTTCGGATAGCTCATCCACCGCTGTATTGGGCTACTGTTACCCCACATCGCTGTTCCCGACGTGTTTCTGAACTCAGCTTTGGATTGACCCTCCACCGTTGAATCCATTGCCGTTGTCCCTCGAACCGATCCCAGAAGCACTCCATCGTCTTCGCTGGTTAAGGCTTTTGGGCCGACGACACTTCGCAACTTGTCGGTGGTCTGCTGCTGTTGCCCACAACTCTTTCCCCTTCCAAGGGATGGTTCCCGTCCAACATAGCGCACCTCTAACAGCACCTTTCACAGTACCTATGTCCAACCCTGCCACAATCTGAAAGCTCGGCTGTGGATCATCCGCCTGATCTGTGGAGTTCACCACCACCGCCTTCACCATCACTGGCTCCTGACACCTTTCCTTTTTCTGAAAGCTTTCCCGAGCCACCACGCTGTCTGTCTGCCTCCTTTATCGGTTGTTGCAGCCCATCAACGTTCGAGCACCCCTCCCGAGAACACAACGTGACCCCTTCCCTGTCTATTCCCAGGGATGACAAACCCTTTCCAAAAGCTCGGCTTCGAATTACCCGCCCGATCTTTGATGTTCACCTCCACCTCGAGCATCATGGGCTCACGATACCTTTCCTCTTTCTCATAGCTTTCCCGAACCAAACTGTTGCTTTACCCCGCCTCACCATTGTTGCAGCCCATCATTGCTGGACCACCCCTTCTAAGAACGCAACGTGGCTCCTTCCCCGTCGGTTCCCAGGGCTGACGCACCTTTCTGAAAGCCCAGCTTCAGATTGTTCCCGTCGATGTCATGAAACGCCATCAACCTCTTGCTTTTGTTCCGGATTTTTGTCTTTCCAACGTCAACCTTACCCGACTGTCGGATGTAGCGACTGCTCCGTCTTCACCAGTAGCACTTTCATTTCCGACAAGCGTCTTCAACGGAGATCAAGCTGGGATCATTTCCCTCCAACTCAGATGGTCCTCCCACGTTGAACTGCAACATTCCTGTTCTTTTTTCATCGCCACGATCCACCTTCTGTTCATTCAACCATGGAAGCATTGACAAAAAAAAACCATCAACAAAGTTCTGCTCAGCTTTCCCACCATGGAACCAAAAGTCTGCCTCTAGGCCACTGCCTCCTCCAGCAGTTGCTTTCGCCTGTCCTGCCAACCCAGATGCTTTCGAAAGCTGCTCCCCGACTCAGTGCTTCCAGAAAGCAGCTTTTCTCGCACCTTGTTACGCCATCTCTACTTGAGACTGGTAACTAATCAGTTTCCGTCTTGTTAGCGCTCCACACAGTCAAGCCATTGCAAGTTTCGTCGAGATGAAGGTGGAAAAAAAAACCTGCAATGTACGCGATTCTGAATGTAGATATCTATCTCAATGGTCTATAGTTCGGGTCGAACCTGTCTGATTCAAGATTCGAAATAACTAAAATTTCTTATGCTTTCAAGACGGCAGCTTCAATCTAAACATGGACTGTGTGGTCTTCTCCAGACAAGATGGAAGACTACATTACCCATGTAAACACCAGTCAAGAACTGAACTTCTCAGTAAACAAACTCAATCAACACACTGCAAACCCTGGATTGGAACCTTGCAGCCCCGCACTCCTGTCAATTTCAAGACATTGAGGAACCCGATTCATTCAACAAGCCACCTTTGTTCATGAAATGAAGGTAATTTTCTGTAACCATCAACAGCAAATTTCCACCTTCACCCCAAATTTGAGCGGGTTTTTTTTCTCCGAAAAATCACCCTCTCAATGAGGTTCAAGAACACACCATCTTCAGAGGATGCCAGACCCGGAACCCTAGGGAACTCTCTCATAAGGTGCCAGTTACTGAATTTGAGGTAGTCTTCTGTCAATGCTAAAATTGACAGGTATTGGATATTTTCCAAGCAACAAGAAATATAAATTTGCCGGCCCCCATCAAGGCCGGCTAAAATTTGTTTCTTTTGCCTAAGGAAAATATACAATACTTTAAGCCCACCTTACATCCCCTCTTGAGTCATCTTATGGATAATCGAGAGAGACAAAATTATGACAAACTCTTGGACCTGCCATTCTTGGAGGCACGTGCATGCGCGGTGGACATTGCCGAGCTGGCTGGCTACAAGAGCAAGAAATCTCAAGACACAACAGCAGCATTGAGCATTGAGCAAAATTGACAGGTATTGTATATTTTCCTTAGGCAAAAGAAACAAATTTTAGCCGGCCTTCATGGGGTCGGCAAATTTAAATTTTTCGTGGTCGTGAGAATGAGCATGTCGTTGTGAAAGTTTGCCGTTTAAGAATTCTACCAACACAGTAAATCTGGCGTGCGATTCTAGTAAACCAGTACAAGAGTCGAATTTTTTGTCACAAGAGATGGTACTCTTCCGTTTCGCAGTACCAAATGAGACATCGCCCATGGAAGTTTCTCTGATTCTCGAATTGCATACAGAACCCTGCTCAACTGTTGTTTTAAAATACATGACATCAAACACAGTGGCATGGTGGCTTCATTTTCCAGGTTATGCCAGCTCGAAAATTGTGTCACACTAAAAATGTTTCCTCCTCCGACTCATATTTTTCCGCCTAGAAATGGCTATAAGAAAAACTACCAATATAAATTATCACTTTCATCGAAAACGAAATATCGCGGTAATGCAGAATTTGTTGGTTTCTTATTTATTGAAGTTGCATAGGAAATTTCAGTCAAGAGATTTAGCCGTTGTATTAGATTTTTCTAGCAACTTTCATTTTCTAGACTGCAGAAGAAACTTTCATTACACACGAAAATTCTTCATTTTCATGCAGCTTCGCGTGTTTTGCAGGCAACTAGTTTATTTTCTTTGGTTTCCACGTGTTCTAAAACCTTGATTTAAAAAAACATAATTTTAGCAGTTGGGCTCGTAGTTTACTTATTTACTAGGAGCTAGAACCCCCCCCTCCCCCCCCCCTCCCCACCTCTAAAGGCGGGTCAACTTAGTTCTAATAACATTCTGTAATGACGTGGTTTTTTTTTGTGGATCTTGAATTACTATGACCTCGTCCCTCTCTTGGATCGCCTCAACTCCAAAGTGCTTTTGTTGTATTTGACCATAGCTACGACGTTGTATTCCCCAACTATGAATCTCCATCCCTCTCCGTAAAGTCCTTTTAAGGTACTTTACAACACTTTACAACTTTACGACACATTCTGATGAATTAGGCTAATAATTTGGTGAGATCTTTAAAACCAAAAGTACAATCACTACGAAGGGTTAGTTTGTTGCTAGAAATTCTTGTTCATTTATGGCGTTAACTGCAGGTTACCAAGCGATAGCACGCAACAACGATTGCACATGCGATGATTGTTGCACCGACAACTCTTGATGCAATTCAATTCAACACTGGAAGTCCTCATCTACGAAAAAATGTTATTTTAGTATTTATAATAATCTTCTAATAAGTAATGTAATACTCATTCGGGCAAAAATAAGACGCAAGTGAAAATTGTTGTAAAAACAAGTGCAACGATGGCTTTAAACTTGACCACAATTGCGATGCACATCACGATTCATTGCTGTAGTAAGGTGCTGTGGGTTCAGGATAAGAATTGGTGGCTGATTTGAATCTCTTGAACATTTATTGCAAACTACTTCATTGCCATTACAAAGAGCGAGAGATTAGCTCACGTCTTCTCTCGCGTATTACAAGAACATACACCATGCATCCTTACAATACATCTAGATAGTGCATGGCGCGCTACAACTTCCCTCTTTTTCTTTTTAGAAGAGTCAGCCACATAACAAGTATATACTTGAAACTTTATGGTGGTCGTCCGACAGGTCTATTTACATTAGCTTAAGCTACATTTACATTTGGCATGACATCGTCACTTTCCTCATTACTGAAAACATTTTCATCTAAAGTTGCACTGCATGGCCTACTGTTTGGATTACACAATTTTAGGGAGGTATTGTTCCTCATGAGACACGAACTCGCCTCCTCCTTTTTTTTGTAAAATATATACATTGCCTTTTACCTGTTTTACAGTGTATTGTTCACTACCAAATGTTGACATCAATTTATGTTTACGAATTTGCTTAACATACACCTTATCACCTGGTTTGAATTCAGACCAGTGAGCATATCGTCTCTTGCCCGCATAAGCTTTCCCGTCTGCTTTCCTTGCATGATCATTTTGAAATGCTTCCATGACTTTTGAATCTTCACATATTTGATCTACTTGTGACAGTTTAGTTTTCACACTATACCTGCAAATTACCTTGGACGACGTAATTTTTGTCGAGCAATGAGGTGTCGTCATGTACATTTTTAGAAAATGAACGAGTGCTTTTGACATAGACATGTTTTCAATTCGTACAGTTTTAAATGATTTTAAAAACACTTAGTCGTTCAACTTGCCATTGGCTTTTGCCTAATATGGAGTTATTTTTTCTGTGTCTAATTCCAGATTCTTTCAAATACTCTTTAAATTATTTCGAAGTGAACTGCAGTCCAGTGTCTGACACCAGTTCAGAAGGATAGCCAAATCTGCTAAAAATTGTCTCTAACCATTCAATTATCATATTTAAAGTTACTGTTTTAGTTAGGCCGGTTTCAGGCCATTTTGAACAATAATCAACAAATACAATCAATTATCCACCATTGTTAAAGGGACCACAGATGTCAATTGCTACGGTATGCGTCGGGCTGTTTACCCAGTACATCATCTTAAGTGGTTCTGGTTTAGTGCTACTACCTATTAGTTGACATGTATCACATTGTTTCACTAATTCATCAACTTCACAATCTAGGCTAGGCCACCATACCTTAATACGCATGAATCTTTAGTTTTACTGATGCCCTGATGAGATTCATGAGCAATGTTTGATACTTTGTCATAGCTGTTTAGGAACTACAATTTTTACCTCGTAACAGTATCCCATCATTCCATGAAAGTACTTCTCTTATTTTGAAATATGCACACTTTTTAGCACATTTACCTGTGAATAGATATTGCTTAACATTTTGGAGCTCTGGGTCAACAGTATATTGCCTCTTTTACCAAGTTAGTATCTAAAGCTTTAGGAATTGCTTGTTCTGTAACAAAATTCACATACATAATAGCGTCATGTTCTAACTTTTGTGACTTTTTTTGTTTCTTGCGTGTTAACATTTAATTAACCTTGACAGAGAATCTGCAATGTTGTTTACACCTTTGACATATTTAGCAGTTAAATTGTGTGGTAACAATCTTAGTACCCATCTTTCAATTCTAACTGATGGTCTTGATTTTGGCGAGTAAATCACCTATTAATGGTTTGTGGTCAGTTACTACCATGAATTTACATTCATACAAATATAAATGAAATTGCTCTCATCCCCATACCACTGATAAAGCTTCTTTCTCCGTTTGCGAGTACCGAGACTCTTGATCAGTAAATAATTTGCTTGTAAAAGCTACAGGGTAGAATGTGCTATCATCACTTTTCTGTGTCAAAAGTGAAACTAGGCCTATTGGACTCGCATCAACGACGAGCTATGTTTCTCGTTTAGGATTAAAAATTGCTAAACTTGCTGAGTTTGCTACTGCTTCTTTGATTTTATCAAATGCTCTTTGATGTTTAGACTTCCATTCCCAGTCTTTCCGTATTTTAGTGAGTTCTCGCAATTCTGCAGTTAAGCTAGCAACATTAGGAATAAACTTGACACAAAAATTGATTTAGCCTAGAAAACTTATAACCTCGGTCACATTTTTGGGTGGGGTAGCATTATTGACTGCTTGTATCTTGCTAACTGAACACCTTTTGAAGAAACAAGATATCCCATGAACTCTAATTTGTTCACACCAAATTTACATTTTGACTTATTGAGTGTAGGTTCTTTTCTTTAAGCAAAGTCAATGCAGCATCTAATCTTACATTGTGTTCTTGATTTTTACCATAAACAACTGTGTTGTCAGAAATGTTTTCAACACCTTCATATCCTTTTAAAGCTTCTTACATGATATTGAAACACTTCTGCTGCGATATTTAATCCAAAAATTAGTACCTTGTACCTGTATACACCAGATTCAGTTATGATCGTCATTATGGTTCTACTTTTTCCATCTAATGCCAATTGATGATAACCACTTGTGAAGTACAATTCTGAAATTACCTCAGCACCATCATAGTCCAGTTGCCAAATGCTGATTTTTTGGTCTAACCTAAAAAATTGTCTGCACAAAATGTTTTTGTACAGCGATGTTCTACAATGTCCCTACTCCAAATCCTAATGATGCCACCTTGGCACCCTTGGGGAACTCAAGATGGCGTCCAAAATGGCAACAACAAAACAGTTTTTTTTTTGGCTTTTAGTGTCTAAGCTGTTCATCCGATTGAAAATTAACCAGTTACCGATTACGTTTAGAATAAAATTTCTTCAAAAAAGGTTCTATTCATATTTTTGGTAAAATTAATATTTCTGGCCGATATACGTTATTTAAGTTATTTTAGGCCGTTAACGCATGTTACATACAATTCATGACTTTAAAAAGCGTCCATTTATCCGAAGAGCTTTTGGATAATAGACGTGATTAGGCTTAGATGAGAGATGAAGATGTATATTTTCCAACAAGGGTAATTAAAGTGATTTATATTAATTAGGAGCTAGGCTATGACAGTTTACATGTTGTTACATGTTGTAGTTTACATGTTGTAGTTTACATGTTGTAGCACTGCGCTTTTTTCTATTTTACCACATTTTCCATCTTTAAACTGCTGCACCACTCATCCTAATTCGGATAAATGGACGTGATTAGTCTTAGATGAAAGATGAAGATCTATATTTTCCAACAAGAGTAACTAAAACGATTTATATTAATTAGTAGCTAGAATACGGCAGCTTACTACATTGTAGCATTGTACTTTTCGTCATATTTTACCACAAGTTCCATCTTTAAACTGCTGCACTACCCGTTTTAATTCTGATAAATGGACGTGATTAGGCTTAGACAAATTCCAACAAGGGTACGATATATGATGTATATCAATTAGGAGCTAAGCTACGATAGTTTTTCTACAGTGTAACACTGTGCATTTTGCACTATTTTACCACAAGTTCCATCTTTAAACTGCCGTAGCTTAGCTTCTAATTAATATAAATGGTTTTAATTGCCCTTGTTGGAAAATATACATCTGCATCTTTTATCTACATCTTTTATCTACATCTAATCACGTCTATTTATCCGACAGAACGGGTACTGCAGCTGTTTAAAAATGGAACTTGTGGTAAATTAGAGCGAAAAGCACAGAGCTACAACGTAGGTAAACTGCCGTAACTTAGTTCCTAATTAATGTAAATCGCTTTAATTACCCTTGTTGGAAAATATGCATCTTCGTCTTTCTAAGCCTAATTGCGTCCACTTATCCGACTTAGAACGGGTACTGCAGCTGTTTAAAGATAGAACTTGTGATAAATTAGAGCAACAAGCACAGTGCTACAACGAAGGTAAACTGCCGTAGCTTAGTTCCTATTTAATATAAATCGTTTTAAGTAAATTTTTTTGAAAATAGACATCTTCATCTTTCATCTAAGCCTAATCACTCCATTTATCCGAATTAGAACGGGTGGTGCAGCAGTTTAAAGATGGAACATGTAAAGTAGAGCGAAAAGCACAGTGCTACCACAGATGTAAACTGCCGCAGCGTAGCTTGTAATTAATATAAATCGCTTTAATTGCCCTTGTTGGAAAATATACATCTTCATCTTTCATCTAAGCCTAATAACGTACATTTATCCGAATTAGAATGGGTACTGCAGCTTTTTAAAGTCAGGAATTGTATATGTAACATGTGTTAACGGCAAAAAATAAAGTACCGTATATCGTGGAATTAACGCCCATGGGCTTATACAGTTAATTTGGCAGAAATAGGGGGTGGGCTTTAAATTGAGCATTATCGATTTTCTAACCTTTCTGGACATCTATTATCGAAGCTTTTGAACGATCTCTGAAAGACCAATTTTTACATCTTTTAATTGCTGTGAAGAAGGGAGGAGGCTTAGGTGAGAGATCCCTTGTGCAGTTGATAGGAGCTATTAAAGGAAGAGTCCACTATTACTACAGGGAGGGAGATGGGGGCCAGTAAACATAGCAAGCAGTACAATCTTTATTCACATAACTTTTAGGTAATTTTTCGTAGAAACACGACAATTTGAGGGGTGGACGTCAACTCCACTTTTTCATGATTTTGACTTTACAACATTTTAGGGGGTAGGCTTTAGCTTCAACTGTGCTTTTAATACACGGTTTAGGTAAATAACGAATTTCAGCAAGAATTAATTTTACCAAAAATATGAATAGAAATTTTTTGAAGTAAATTTAATTCTAAACATAATTGGTGAGAGGTTAATTTTCAATCGGATGAACGGTTTAGGTGCTAGAAGCAAAAAACTGTTTTTCGTCGCCATTTTTGGACGCCATCTTGAATTCCCCAAGGGTGCCAAAGTAGCATCATTATGTTTTGGAGTACAGACATATTGTAGAACATCTCTGCACAATAACATTTTGTGCAGACTATTCTTTTGAGTTTTGTGCCGGCTGCCAGACTATCAAGCTTTTGGATAATTTCATCAACCAAAGGAATTGGATATTTTTGTTTCTGTACAGCTTCATTAGGAATACTCGTATCTAAAATTCTAAGTGTACCATCATTTTTAGGTCTTACTACTAATAGTGTTAACCGTGGGGTTGGTCCTTCAATGCTTTCAATTATATCTGCAGCTAGCATTTTTTTCAATTTGTTGTTCAACTTTTTGACAAACATGGTATGGCGTTGTCTTAAAGGTTGTGTAACAGGTTTAGCATAATTTTTTTAAGGAATGTGTGTCTCACAATCTTTCAACTTACCAATACCTTCAAATGTGCTGCTATGGTTAGCTATAATTGAAACCATAATTGATCCTAAATTGTCACCACTTACCATGTGAACACTGTTAAACTGCACTAGGCCTGACCTCTCTGAACTTGATTTACCTAGTAGACATAGATAATCTCCATCAATAATTACAAATGTGGTATTTATTTGTTTACCGTTAACCTTAACAGTAGTAGTTCACTGTCCTTCTAGTTTTAATGGGTTGGTTCTGCCATATGAAAATATGCTCGAGCATTTGTTGGCTGGATAGTGTCACTTGATTTCTTAGCATTTTGAAAGTCTCGTTTCGTCGACATTCACCGAAGCTCTTGTATCCGAAGTGAACCAAATTTGCTTCTTGTCGTTAACTGTGCTTCTATTTGGTGATTATTTGTCCCATATAGTGCAAAAATAAAATCGTCACTGTCGCTGCTTGCTTCTTCAGTGAGTAGGTTAACTTGCTTCTTATTGTGATCTTTATTTTGGCCGGCTTTTCCACCGGTTGGTTGCAAGTTTGAACTTGGTTGTATGTCCTTTAATTTTCGTTTTGTACATTTTTGCGAAATATTCGACTTTTTTGCATTTTGTACACGTTTATCAAGAGCGATTCACAATTTCTAGAGTATTGTCCATTACTGCTGCATCTAAAGCATGATCCTGTTTTCCTTTTTGATTTGCGTTGGCTTGGCTGCCGCTCGCTTGGACCTTGACGTGGTTCACTTGTTGTTCGGTCGTGCTTTCCTGGGCGTCAGATTCCATTTTGCGACCGTGTGAGTGCGCCATCTCAGAAAGCCTAGCACTCGTAATCAATTCATCTAATTACAAACAATGGACGTGTTGCCGCTATGTGTGGTAATCAGTTTGCATTGTTACTCGTCATACATATAATACGCCGGCAACAACTTCCAGCCAAAACTACACCCGGCCAAAAACATCCAGCAATGAAAGAGGGCGAGCGAATTCATTCTTGGGACGAGCGGTAGCAAAGAAAAAGGGCAAACGGCTGGAAATGTGAAGGGTATCGTCCATGCCGTGTAAAACGCGTTTTCATTCTTCCCACAATAGCAAAGAAAAAAAGGGATTAGAGATGAGCGCATGATGTACGATCTTTAGGCTCAGGTAATCAATAAAATTTAAATATATAAAAAAGGGCGAGCCCTGTAACTTTCAGTAAGATACGAAATATTATGTCTTATGTATACACGTACGCCAACGCCATATGCCGTCGCGTTATGTCAATACATATCAGCATAACTCTGAACAAATGTCATCAAACTCTGGTTAGAACTTAGAAATTCTGTACTGTTACGTCGTTTCACTGGTGATCTGCTCAAAGCACAGGAGCTGGCACGGAGAAATGAAACTGGTGAGTTCTCCAACGACGAAGCATTGCGCCTTCAAGTTCAGGGCCTCATGAGTGAAAATGGGCAATTGCGCAACGAAAATGTGTTGCCAATCCTCAACTACGGTACTAAAACAAATCTGGGACTGCAACGATCTATACAATCGTGTTGAGCCACGGAAGCAAGTGATGCCAACAAAGCAAGGGAGAAAGTAATAGCGGTAAGCTACTAACTTTGTCAATTCAATATTTTCGCCGTAAATAACCATGCAATTTTTTTTTTCATGTTGATGTTCTGGTAAAAATCAACAATCTATTTTCGTCCTTTTCACAACTGACTTAATTTTATGATACGTAAGGTATCGAGTGCTTTTAGTTGGGGTTGGGGAGGGGGAGCGCGGGCGGGGAGAAATTCTCCATTTCAGGACTCACTTAGGCCCTTTTTACGACTTATGCTGAAATGTGGGAGAGGCTTATGTGAGTACTTGAGCTTAACATCGTCGGATCTTTCTCACATTTAACAGAGGGATATATTTTGATCTGCTAAGTTCTCATTTCGGGCTTGGGAGTGTTAAGCCTATATTTAGGCCTATTTTCTTTTGTTACCCCTATTTCAGTTATACTATTCAGTAGACAATTTTCGCACATATTCAATCCGTTAACACTAGGACCCGTCATATTTGACGGGTTTTCAGCTAGTTAAGTAATAAGGAGTGATGAAATTTTGCATTTTTTATCACAAGTGGTGTTTTCCCAACATACATAAAAACAGCATTACAAATGATTGCAACATTTTTAGTTAATGCATTCCCAACATCAAACCATAGAAGGGACATAGTGCAGTTAAAAAAGAGTATTGAATACCAAATATCATTCGAATCTGTCACATAAATTATTTTATATGAGCGGATTTGGTCAGTATATAGTAGTCAGATCAGTACTATCCCATGACAAAACTTAGATTCCTGCCAAGCGTTTCAGCCATGTGAAGTCGTGATATCAAACGCCAAGCTCTTTCGCTAAGCTAGTTTTTTTTTTTTCAAACGTGTAATTTCTTAATTGTCTTCGAATTTTTCCTAACTTTCTAATTTCCTCATTGTTCTACCAGACCGCAATTAACGTGATCTTGTACGTTACGTTTTGTTTATATTCGTTGCCAGAGCCATAGCGTAGCCTGTTGTTGTGCTTCTGTAATTCTATTTGCTGTTTAAATACTGTTTTTACTTGCCGTGAAAAAATCTATTACCCAATTTTTAGCATTCTCCTTCTCCAATGCTGTTTCAACTAGAGATAAAACAAGTTCTTCCGGTCTGCTAGCATATATAGTTGAGGCGGAGCGACAGAGCTCACCTTTTCTTCTCTAGCCGCCACGCTGTTTATTTCGTTGGGACGCTATGCATACCTTCGCTTCTAGCATTAGCCTCCGCAACGTCCGCCTCCGCTTCGTGATGCCACGAGCAAAGGGGACGCAAGGGATCTCCTCCCCCCCTTCCCCGCTATCCGGCCTCGCCAGTCCTGGCTGCTTGTCTGGGCCCTCCGCACGCTGCCATCCCTTGGAACGACCGTTCCTTGTTTTTGGCCGACTAGCTCGCGTCTGCGTTGCGTATGGGCAATAGGTGGGTCAGTTCAGCCCAGTGCCGTTCCTCGTCCTCAGTCCCCTTACCCGGGAGTTGCATCTGCACAGCGTCTCTTGGGATGGACTGCTTCGTTGCCTTCTATCGGCTTTCACCTATCCTCCATGCAGCATTGAATGCTGTTTTCATTGGAAGGAGTGTTATATCCTTCCGTGCTACCTCCGTTTACGCATCCTATTTTGCAGCCTTATTTTCGGATTTTTTTTACTTCCGCATCCACCCTCGGGATGACCGTACCTCTTGGCCTCTGCCAGTTCACGACTTCTTTGCGTCTGGGTGATGGGCGGATCAGTTCGGTTTACCAACATTCGGTCCTTTTCCCCACGGCCTCTGCGCAGCCCTCTTGGGGTGGACCCTTTCACTGCCTGCTATCGGCTTTTCACCTTTCCTCCCTCCAGCATTGAGGGCTGCTGTTTTCTATGAAAGGGATAGGATATCCCTCCGCGACGTCTCCATCTGTTCATTCTATTGTGCAGACCTTCTTTCGGCTTATTCTGCCTCCTCTTCTCATAAGGTTATCCTATCTTCCGTTGTACCTGCGCGGCATCTTCTCTCCAACTTCTGCCTCGGGGGCTACCACGGTTACGGTTCCCTCCGCTCCTCGGGCGAACACCTCCCTCCGCTATCTCTCTCTGCAAGACTATCCTCAGTACCGGATATAAAGACTACACTTGAGCATCTCCCAATCCCAATTTGGCCGCCTCCTACGGGGGTGTTCCGAGTTTATCATCCTTCCAACTCCAAGTCTCCCTTCTGGTCCTCCGCATCCTGAGTGCTTTCCTTACCACCGTGCGTCGTCTGGCCATGGATGACAGCTGCCTTCCTTCTTATCAGCTCCCTACCACCCCTCCGCACCACCAGCCCGTGTCATCACAGCTCTGCATGAATCACACTGTCACCCTTGGTTTTCTTCAACTTATGTTGCTTACTCATCCCTCCGGCAACGCCGTCCGCTCGTCCTCCACCTGATATGTCTTCTCTCTTCCTGCATCCTTCCGCCTCTGCGGGAGGGGAGCAGGGACGCTCAAATAGACGAATCCTCACTCACCACCGTTTCTGCAGAAGGATCCCATCACTTCCGCTACGCCTTACCTCCGTTGAACCGACAGATTGGGACCTCCGTTCCCCCAAGACTGGGTGATTCCCGTCCGCCTTATTTTGGGGTTATCACACCTTCGCTTCCGTCGGTAGGTCTTTAGAGCCATTTCCTCCAGCTCAAGTAGATAAGCACCGTCCTGTTGCCTCCGCTCCGCCTCGCGGATCATTACACCTCCGCCTTCGATTACCGAGTCCTCCGCCTCAGTACTTCATTGTTCCTGTTCACATTGCACCTGCAAGGCCTTCTCATTCGTCGTTTATCGACTCCGCCGTCCTTTTGAGGCAAGACTGTTTCCTTGGGCCTTCCAACGGCCTTCCGCCTCCGTCATCCTTCATTATGCTTTCCCCTCGCATCTTCTTCTGAGTGATAAATAATAAATAAATAACTTGTCGCATAAGCAACCTGAGTAGGAAGGGCCCATTGAGGTCCACTGACTCCCAGCCAAACTAAAATATTTTTTTAAAAGGAATCAATAAAAAACAAAGCAACGTTGCAGGTCAGGTCAATTGACGTCACATAATAAAAATAAAAAATTAAAATACCCAACAATTAGAAAGTAACTGGAGTCAAATCAACATGTGCTTAATAATAATAAATAAAACACAGTAAGAAGGCAATACAAAAATAAACCAGAAAAATAAAAAAAAACGTATTTAAAACCTTTTAAAATATTTAAAAACCATAAACATAGTTAAAAGGCAATAAAGCAGTGAACTGAAATTTAAAAGCGCATTAAAAACCTTTTTAGGTCACATCTGGACAGCTTACTTTTAAAAGTAGGCAAGTTAGGTGCCTTGACCACCTCATCAGGAAGGGCAATCCATGGTACGACAACTCTGTTTGTCCAATAATACTTGCGAGTATCACAGTTAGCTTTGTTTGCCATTAACTTATAGGAATGACCACGAGTCCTGTCACCGAGACGTAATTCAAAGAAAAAAGAGTAATCAAAATCAACTAAATTATGCGAAAGAGAGAATGTTAAATGCAAGTCTGCACGAAGTCGACGTAACTCCAGCGAATCAAGAGCTAACTCAAGTCTTTCCTCATAAGTTTTGTTTTTTAGACCATTAAGTGATTTAGTAAAGTGTCTCTGCACAGATTCAATGATGTCTATATTCCCTAAGAGGTGCGGAGACCAAACAGAACTTGCATATTCGAGAATGGGCCTAACATAGACTTTAAAAGCCCAGATCAAAGTTTTGTGATCGCCTGAAGTAAATACTTTCTTAATCATTGCAGCTCTGTGACGTGCCAACTTCACTATATTTCGACAATGGACACTCGATTTCAGATCGTGTGACAGCCAAATCCCAAGATCCTTTATTATTCTAGGTTCGGGAAGTATTTCCCCCGGTATAAGACCATACTTAAAGCCAGTATTTGTGCAGACAACATGGAAAACACAGCACTTTTGGGATGCAATCGGTAGTTGCCACATATAGGCCCATTTTACAATCTCGCACCCTGTACCAGCAAGAGAAGCTGAATCAGACGTATCAATAACGGCACTAGATACTTTAGGATCATCTGCAAACTTTTTCAGATCCACAGATGCACTAGAGGTTAGATCGTTTAAAAAAAGAATAAAAAGCAATGGGCCTAATACCAAAACCCTGAAGCACGCCACTACTAACAACAACACACACTTCTGACGCTGTGCCTTCAACAAACACTGACTGGGTACGATTGCACACAAAATCGGCAAGCCACGTAAGCATTTCGCCTTTGAATCCATAGTGTTTGAGTTTGGCGATGAGCTTGCTGTGCACAACAGATTCAAATGCCTTCGCAAAATCAATGTAAATTGCGTCAACTGGAATACCATCGTTAATACAGCTTGTCCAATGCTCAAGAGTTGAAAGGAGTTGTAGAGTGGTAGATCTCCCCGGTAAAAATCCAAACTGATCATCAGCCAGTATGTGATTTTCTTCGATAAACGATAGCATCGAATTCCGAACAATCCTCTCCATAACTTTGCATGGTACAGAGGTCAGTGCAATTGGCCGATAATTACTGGGATTTGAAGCCTCCCCCTTTTTAAATATCGGGACAACTTTAGCCGTTTTCCAGATTTTGGGTTGTTTCCCAGTAGTAAATGATAAATTAAAAATCTGAGGGGGGTTTACATATCAGATACCTAATCTCTTTACAAAATGCAGCTGAGTAACCTTCTGGGCCAACAGAATGACTGGGCTTAATGACGACAATACGTTAAGCACATATCGTGCTGTAAAAATTACAGCATTACAAGTCTGGTCAGGGTTTTCTGATAGTAGTGGTAACAAATTGTTATCAGTTACAAAATTTTTCGACAATTGTTTAGACAAAATGTTGGCTTTATCGCGGTTGTTAGAGACTTGCCATTCATCTGTACTGGAGGAATGGTGTGCTTACCGGTTGTTTTTTGCTTAACAAATCTAAAAAGTGAGGCCAAACTACCTTCAGTAATAACTGCACATTCACGTTTAATCTCAAGTTTTTGAGCCACGGCAGAATATTGTTTTCGGCACTCATTATATTTAGCCAAATTTGTTACAGACTTCACCTTCTTGTAAATGGTCCACAGCTTTAATTTTCTAGTTCTTAGCCGTACAATGGCTTTTGGAGTAGAAAACGTTTTCTGGTTGGAGCATTTGTTGTTTGCATTCACAGCCTGACCCAAACTAGATTCTGACACACAAAAGTGTATCAGATTCAGAAAGGCGTTCCACATGATTTCAACGTATTCAATACCATGTAAAACAAAATTCCAGTTTATACCGTACAAAAGTTGACGCAACTTTACAAAGTCTAGGATGTGCTCAGCCACTTTCCTGTCGATACCTGCACCAGGCTGTCCTCCCGACATAGATCCTACTACCGCCGCAATAGCACAGGGTTTACCCCCGCCACCTGCACCTGCTTCGCCATCCGCACGCATCCCGTCTTTCATAGGAGGGTTGCTCTCGTCGTGTACATATCTCTCACGCTCTTGCTCGGCGGTCGAGCCGTCTTCCCATGGAACAACCCTCCCTTTCGCAGCGGCCTCCGATCTTTCAACGACCACGGGTCCTTCCTGTGGTTTTCTCTTCCGTTACAATCAACCATCCTCGCCGCAAGTGCATCTCGGTCTACCTTCCCCCAACATGATCTAAACATTGGCCTTGTCTCCAGTTTGTCTGCATCGGTTACGTAACACCTCCCGTTTCAGCCGCCCTCCGCCTCCGCCATCATCCTGCCCCTCAATCCCTTACTCGGGATAACAGGGGAGGGGGGGGGGTGACTTGCTCTCTCTGGGGCTGCGGTACCACGATCCTTTTCATATTAGACCTCCTACGTCCTCATCCACTACCCACCGTTCGGCTGGCGAAACGTCCGACATGACCATTTCTCCCGACAAGCTGTCCAGGACGAACGTCTGCATTGCAAGCAATACACTGTACAGAGACCTCTGCACAACTACCAACTGTATTACTAGCTGCTCATCTTCCTTGCTATCTGGCCGTTTCGCTGCCTGCCGTCGACCTCCACCTCCCTCCTCTTCCAGCAAGGTTTCCTGGACCTCTACAATTAAGGGCATGATGCTCCTCCGCACCACCACCATCTGTGTATCCTCCTGCACAGCCTCTTTCGGTTATTTCTTCCTAGGTCAATCGCCACGGGTGCTCCTGCTGAGCATTCCCCACATTTCTGTACTGTACACTGCTATTCGACGATTGGTCGACATCCTCCGCTTCAGATTTGCTGCCTCCCGACCTCCGCTCCTCTGCAAGGGACTCGTACAGCGGCGTCGTCCGTTCCACCCATAAGGATCCTCTCCGCCCTACCCGGGTTCGCCAAGCCCTTCCACCAATCCTCTGGAAAGTCCACCCTCCTATGTGTCCTCCTCTCTCAGGACCAAGGACGTTTCTACCATCCGAATCTACCTTCGATACGACTTCACAAGTGGCTGCAGTCATCCGACTCTCCGCTCAATAGGCGCCCTTGAAATAAGACCTCTCGCTTTGCCTCAAGTACCGTGCGGTCCTCCACCAAAAAAAAGGGTTTATGACAGCCACTGGAAACGATGATTTCCTTGATGTATTGCACAACAGGTCCATCCAATACATCCGCCTTTCTTCGATCTCCGTTTCCTAACCTCCTTCTTAACGAAGGTTTACGGGGATCCGCCATCCCGGTCTATAGATCGGCATTGACTGCCATCTTTCAAGCCGCCGCGTACGCCTCTCCTCACCGACTATAAGGTCTCTCCCTTAATCCGCTCGTTCCAACTGGATCACCCATGTGTACCAAGAAGTTTCCTGACTAGGACCTTTCCATTGTCCTGATGGCCCTCATGACTCTTCCTTATGAACCTTTAGCCTCCGCACGACTCAGCAACCTCACTAAGAAGATTGTATTCCTGGTTGCTCTGGCTGCTTGCCTCCGCTGCAGCGCACTAAAAGCCCTGTCCGCCAAGGAGCATGTTTGTTCTGCACTACCCTCACTCCCAGCTCCTCCTTCGGAGCAAAGACCCAGCAACCTACTGAACGAACGCATCCTTTCATAATACCATCTCTATCCGGTATCCTTGCGGATGATCAAGACAGAACTCTTTGTCCTGTGCGAGCCGTCCGTTTTTATCTGAGAGCCTTCCATCCTATCAGACGGGACTGTACTCAACTTTCTCCCATTCAATAGCTAGACTGAGTTAACTTCCGCGCGAATGATCGGTTCCTGACGCCATCTACCATTTTCACTTCCCGTTACCTCCGGGATATGTCCTATTGTACCGACGGCTTGTACCACGTTGGGCTCTTTGTCACGACCCACCGAGTACTTTGACCCTTGGACATGCTGTAATCCACTTCGTGTCACAGGGGCCGGTCGCTAGCTAAGGGGACTCCGGTCAAATGGCACCCACCGCCGTGACGAAGTCTATGGGAATGCTAAAAATTGGGTAATGGATTTTTTCACGGCAAGTAGAAAAATCAAAATTCCAGAGTTACCTGGTTAATTTTTGTTTCTATTGCTTATTGAAAAAATATATTACCCGGCTTCCCGCCCTCCTCCCCTCGTTGCCATTTGGGCAGGATAGAGATGTCGAAAAGGTGAGCTCTGTCGCTCCGCCTCGACTATACATGCCTTGGAGGCTGCGCAGTGACCGGAAGAACTTGTTTTATCTCTAGTTGAAACAGCATTGGAGAAGGAGAATACTAAAAATTGGGTAATGTATTTTTTCAATAGGCAATAGAAAAAAAAATTAACCAGGTAACCCTGGAATTTTTTATGTTTTTACTGCTGACGAAAATATCCATTACGTGGTTTTCCTTATGTAGTAATTCTCTATTTAAGGCACAAATCCCTGGCGATGAAAGTTGGCTTTCCTGCTGTACTTGTAACTCCTTTCTACGCATGCGTGTAGACTTTTATAAAAGCGTTGGAGGCGTACCTCATTTCATCTTTGTCCCTAGGGCACCACCGCGTGTGGGTGTCTTCTCATCTCTCCCTTGGACCATCTCTACAGTTTAGCGGGCCGTTTTGACGACAGTCAGTCCCCGAAGAGGACCTTCACTTCGGCTCTTGGCCTGGTCCTCCCGAATTTTCAGTTCAGCTGCCTCACACAATGGGCGACCACCGAGCATCCAACTACTGAGGAATTTTCTTGTTCTACTAGCTCGCCAGTCAGCTGCTGTCCCACCTGTACCCTGTCCCCTGTCCCCGGGTGAACAGGGTTTTGTCTTTTGCTGCGATCCTGCGCCCTGGCTCATGCGCCCGTGCACCACTGCACGAGGGTCCAAGCGACCATGCATCCACCTGCTGCTACGAATGTGCACCGTGCATCCAGGCGACTGGAGCTCAAGGACCAGAGACTGTCGCCCGGGCCTTGGAACCATTTGTAGATCGCGACCCTCTGTCCAACTACCCTATTGAAGACGCTACTTGTTTCCACCACCAGCATTGTCTGTCTCAGCCATTGCGCTCTGCTGCCGAACGTCAGCGCTTCTTCCTTTCTGCGGACCACTGTTGGTCAACCTTCTTCGGGAACAAGGATCCCTGTCCAGTCTCCTCGGGACTTTATCCACGGTCCGCCCAGCCCATGGACCTGTTTGGGGCACTTGAGGTGACCACAGTGTCACTATTACGCCTTCAGTATGCCACCGGTCGATCGACACGCCTGTTTACAGATAAACTTGCGGCCTGTTTACTCCCTTTGAGTCAACTGCATCTACAGCTCCATGTTCTGTTGTTTATCATTCGCCTGCACTCCAGCAGAGAACAAGGGGGGGGGAGGGTGGAACACCTACGTAGATAGGTTTTTGGTCCCCTTCAACCCGCCAATCAACTCAAGAGTAGAGTGCGCCATCAGGTGACCAGAGCTCGGTGTTCGGGCCGAGGCCCAAGGCCGGGCCTGAAACCTTTTTCTGTGGATGTTCACTGTCTTGGTCGGAACTCCTTCAACCGACCGGTCTCCTTACCAGAAGTGCAGCAAGTCACTTTGCAAGCTCCAACCTGCACCACGAGCCCTCCTGCTTCGTCACCACTATCTCATCATTTTGTTTCAATGGTGGGAACAGGCCCGTCTACCCATGACCCGCCGGTCCCATTAACAATGCCCTGTTTCCTGGCCTGCTATGATCGCCTGTCCCTCCCGCAGTTCAGCCACTGACCTCTTCAGACTGGCCTGTGTACTGAGCTGTCCTGCCTCGTCACTTACGTTTCTTTCTGTGTCTCAGGTTGGGACCAGGCCCATCTGCCCTTGGTTTGGATGCCCACAACCCAGGGGCCCATTGACTATCGGCCCATTTACCTCTCCTTGGTGCTGACTGCGATCTGCTACGACGCCACCACCAGGCTCACCACCTCATCTTTTCTTGGAACCCGTTCACTTCCAACACACTGACGCACCATGTGTTTTTTCCTACAGACTGCTTCCGAAGACGACCACTTCGTTTTCTCTTATCACAGACCTGGCTCCACCAGCCTCTCTTCACGGTTTCGAATGGGTCCATCTGACCTGACATTACATTACACCTTAGGGTGACAACGCCTATTTGGATGTCAGGAGGACCGTGGCATATGCTGCCCTGCACGGACCGAACCTCGGTCAGGACGCAACTTTCTGCGGTCGCCCTTGCCAAGCCTCACTGACCTGTGCAGGACAACTCCACTGATCCAGTCACCCATTGTTTTCCCTTTGCCTCTCCCTAGCTGCAACCTTCATCTCGCAAAGGTGGCCCCTGGCTTAGCCTCTAATAGGATCCGCCAACCGAATCTACTTAGGATTTCCATTAGCTCCTCTTCTAGCACCAGTATACGACCAGCAACAACGGCCATGAGCCCTCTCTTTGTCAAAACGATCTTGATGAACACACATTTGCAGGTTTCCCCGACCTAGATGAAGATAGTGGTCTACCTGTCCCCTTCTGGTCCCCGTAACCATCACTTACCTTGACAGCTTTCCTTCGACCATACCGTTCGATCAAAGGACAGGTGAGGGAGGGGCTGTCTCCAGCACAACTTCCAGAACGACTAGGTCAACCAGCTCATTGCAGCGGGGCACGACGCTCCCTGTATTAGCTACAACCAATTCGTTTCTAAATACGATCATCTTAAAACACCCGCAGTCACTTCGACCGGTGGTCCCACAAGGCCAAATGGGCCCACATGGACTGGGCTCACATGAACTGGGCCCTGGCAACGACACCTAGTCCTTCCCAAACCTCATCTACCATGACAATGGTTCCCCACCGACGGATTTTCAACCGGCTCTCCTCCAAACCCGTCCTGACATATCCAGTATCGTTGCGATCTTCTTTCCTGAAGTCCTTGTCAATCGACTATCTTCGTTTTCTTCTGCCTCGAAGACATTTTTTCAAGGCAGAACTAGCTCTGGATTCTTCGGTCTCACGACGGCCCCTTCGTCATTCCACCATAAAGACCAATGCAGAGTCCACGACCTTCCTCTATGGACTGCGTGACAAGCTCCTGCACCCATTACTGGCAGATCTTACGCTCGGGACATGAGCTCCAGCTTTACAGATGCCAGGCGGGCCTACACGATTCTCGCCTTTACCAGTTACAGCACCCGACATCAATTCAGCCATCCAGTCGGCCCAGGTCGCTCCTTTCAAGCTACATGACTGTCCCCGCAACGTGTGTATCGCCCGCTGATCCGCCTGCTCGTTGGTCCCTCCTGGACCATCCTCTGCCCCAGATGCTGCTTCTCCATCCTCGGCAGCTCTTGGTGCTGCCATCCGTCCTGAGCATCGTTAGCAACTGGGGTGGACCAACCGCAACAACAGGCTACATCCTTGCATCCAAACTCCGGATGGTTTGTCCCGATCCTGCCAGCCCCAAACTGCCTCGACCAGCGATCCATTCTCCATTACGTGGATCTGGGTCATAGGAATCCCCTGTCCCTCCTCACATCAGCCCCCTCGATTCAGTGATGTCCCCTTTTGCTTGTCCTCAACCTCCTTCTGCTACTCGGCGAGTTCCACTGCTCTCTGACTGCCATATCTGCATTCAACTAGTGATTGCATTCCTCTGTCACTGGCTCACATTGTCGTCATCAGATGACTTTCGCAACTTTAGTGCTTGTAATGACTGGCAATCTGATGATGTGACCATGTATTACACATTCGCAGTAGAATTCGTGAGAATCTCCTTCCATTCTAACACGCGCTGCTTGTCACATATGGGCAACAGTGTCTCCCTCGATTTCGAGCAATTCCATGGTCTCCCTTCATCTATTGCCACTGTGTACACATTGGTAACCAATGACACATTACTACTGTCTTTCGGTCTCATTTTGCTTTGATCTTCTTCCAGCTGTGTATCCATGATGGTAGTTCTCGGGATCCTACTGTCCACGACACCGCATGATCCTGACTCTTTGCGCTCCCTGTCTACGCCATACAGCTCCGGTTCCTCACTGTCCTCCTCACTATTTTCCTGACGCTTCATCTAAATTTTCTTCTATCAACTCGGAGTGTGCTTCGGCGTTGTCTCTTTCTACATGCTGTGGTCACTCGACACACGATCCTGAGCGACAAGTCAAACTATGGCTTTAGGCATACAATCAGCTCCACAGTCGCACGGTACCTCTGCATTATCTCTTGCGTTACCTCTTCTTGTGCGCATCACGGTTTTTGACTGGCTACAACATCTTCTGCCAGTCTTGAAGATTTCACGACTTGGACCTTCCGAGTCCTGCCCACCTTATAGAGGAATTTAAACTATCATTTTCTATAGCTTTCCTGTCTTTCTCCCAGAACAGGTACATACATCCATTAGCTCCCTTCAATCTCAGCGCGACAATGCCTCCTCCTATTCTGTGATACCGTAACTACTGTGTCTAGCACACCTTTTCATGGGGCCACGGTCTGCTGTCTCCAACCACATGATTCCTGTCGTTCTTCTTAAAGTCACCGAGCGGCATCCCTCGGTCTTTGCCTTGGACCTTGGCCATATCGGTCTCCTTTCCCCGAGCCTCTTCACCCGCCTTCTTTTAGATTAAGCTTCATGGTGTCCTCGGCACTCGTGCCCATCGCTAGCCTACCTGACGTATGGTCCCCCTGCATGGTGCTGTCTCTTTCACCTGTGACCGAATGATCGCGGTTTTCTGCCCAAGTTTCCTGTATTTTACTAAAGGATTCTAATGGATTTGCGGTTCAGAGTCAGTTGATTCTGGGGCTGCCTACTCATAGCACGGGACATTGTTAACCCTGGTCCCGCCGCCTTATTTTGACAAGGTCTGCTATATAAGGAAAACCAGGTAATGATGTTTTCTTCGGCAGTAAAAATATTGAAATACCATGGTGAGGCCTGGTTGATTTCTGTTTTTATTACCTAAACGAAAACATATATTACCTGTACTCGCACGACCTCCTAGTCCTTGGGCCACAGAACCCTATCGTTTCAGCGCGTAGAGAAAATTGTGTACCACCAGATATTTAGCCTAGTTTCTAGAGCTATGTTGGCTAATTACAAAAATCGAATTATCTGGAAACAGAAGTTGTTTGTTTACGAATAGCTACAGAAATACGGTGGAACTCTTTAACAAACTGCGCATAAACTCAACGCGTGTGAATCTAGGACTATTAGCCAATCAGCGATCGCGAAGAGCAAGCAGGTGCGACTCACTCCTCAAGGTCAGGCAGGACAGCTCCGCGAATAGATGGCTGCGCTCATGCCGAGACTATGCCGCTGATGTTTTTGCGTTGTGATGTTTTCCTCATGCTATTGTTTAAGCACGATATCAGAGAACACACATTCAGTGTAATGTGCGTTGTATAAAACCTGGCCGGAAAGGGCTGCTTGGAATACCTAGTACATTTTCACGAATCCGTGTTATGACACGTTTCCCTACTTAATTATTTATTCTTATAATCTGTTGGCTGTGATTGTGTACAAATTGTAGCAATACAGCCTAACGGTTTGCCCCGTCCAATTAAAGTAATTAAACGTTAAAAACGGTCCCTAGGTAATAAACTTCGTTGGTCTTGAAGTTATGCGATTTGTTTCAGTAGCACACTCATGGGGGCATTCTAGTAAAGTCTGGTAAAAGTAAATGTAAAACCTTTTAAACTTTTTTAAAGGCACTAAAGCTTCTGGAAATAAGCGGTTTTCAGGGAGAAAAACCCGACAACACTCCCTCCCCACACCTGTTAACTGAATTTCTCAGACTGCACTTTGAATTATAAATTCCTTTAACTCCTCTCCCCCCTCTCCAACAAAATCCTGTTTGTGCCATTGTTTTCTCCCAATGGGGTTACTTTGTGTATGTCTTATAAAGTTGTGAATTAAAACGCTTACAAATGTGGCCTATAGATAAGTATTTTCATAAATACATTATACCTAAAGTTAATCTTTTTAGGCCATGTTAATGAATTATAAATGCACTTGCTCTTTGCCATACCTGTCGCTCTTTACCTAGCACTTATCACATTTTTCTTTCTTGAAAAACATGTTTCTATTTGATAATGTCGATTCGTTTCAAAATAAATACTCGTACGAAGGGTCCTAAAAACTTTTTTTTAAATAATTGCTTCTTTTTTAACCCATGCTTTGCTTTCTAATGCAAAGCTTTTGCAACTGGTTGTAGGCTATACTTGCAACCAGAGTTGGAAGACTGAACAATAGCCTCACAACGATACACCGAGATTTAAAGGCTGCGTGTCTTTTTAATGTCGGTCTACACAATTTTACAATTTAATTGCTAAATTTGCATAAAGTTAGCTAGAATAACAAAATTTAAATGCCACGGCACATTTTTTTGCGGAGTGCTGCCTGTGCTTGGTAAGGAACTTCCACTGGTGTTTGGTTTTCACATGATTTTCCCTCCCCACATGCATTTGAAACTAAACACACCGTCTAATTTCCAATATCAACATACAGATGATACTGAAACAGAGAACAGAGTGAAACCATTTTTGTAACTGAGAAATCAATTCATGAATTTGCTTTTTTTCGATTTTCGTTTTCAGACCCCTAAAGGTTAAGATATACATTGAAATTATTTATATTTCTTTATCATCTCATTTGAAGAAATTGCTGTCGATAGAGAGCTGAGAGCTACTTTTAAATTAACGTAAAAAGTGTTGGAAGACAGATGTTTCCTTTTAGATAGCAGTACACCTGCGTAAAAATTGAAAATTCAAAGAATGACACTGTGTCGCTTGCCTACAACAAATGGACGCAGTGACATTACTCCTACGGTGCTGCGACCACGATGAGAGGTCATGTCACTGTAGTCAAACTGCTTGAGCTCTCTGTAGGTTTCCGGTTCATTTCCTTCTCGGGCATGCTGACATTAAGGTCCAATCCAAGGAACAACGGAATCGACTGCGTCTTTATAAACCAAAACCAGTCTTGCCATCTAAGGACCACAGTGAAGCCCAGTGTGTGGCGTCTAGAGGAATGTGCATTAGGCTTTACTACAGTTCCCGGATGCTACGACGGATGTTTGTTTTTACTTTCTCATGGCAATATTTCATTTCTTTTGGCAGCAACTTTATTTACTAACTTTTCTGCTGAATGGTCTTCTTGTCTTGTCTGCAACAATTTATTTGAAGCAATATGTTATTAGTTGAAGTGCAACAGTTTAGCATGTGCCACTATTACCATACAAGAAGCTACTGTAGGTGCAGTTGACACTTTACAGACAAGATATTTTGAAAACATGCTCCCTATATCATGTACTAACACGGGTTAAAATATCTCTTGGTACAAAATTTCCACAAAATTGTGTTTTAAGGCTTTATACAGAGAGTGGCCCAAGGACTTTCCCCACTCGGTTGCCGTAAAAGCTTGCTTCGAAGATGTATTGGTATTGTTGTGTTAGTGTCTGACGCATCTTGATGTTGTTGCATTGGCCATCACAATTGCATTAACAATCTCTAGTTAATTTTACCAATTGAATTTAAACGTGATGTTTCCAGAATACATACACACTCTAAAAGTGTGTTCTGATTTGATTGAAAGTTCATGACAAGATAGCTTTGATGATGAAATTTCTACATCAGATAGGATTGAGGTATTTGGGTTTGCCGTTGTATGGCTGAGCTATTTTTTTTGTACCAGCGGTAAGGAAGCTATCTCAACAGATGCAATTTTCTCAATTGTACATTTGATTATTTCAATTAAAAATCATCCAAATTTTATCTGTGTACATTTTAACAAGTAAAGCGAAACTTAAGAAGAAGAAGAAGAAGAAGAAGACGGGCTTTATTTAAAACATAATTAAAACAAAATACATTGAAAGTGGGTTGAAGACCAAGGTCTTTTACAAGCCCAGTACAAAAATAAACTGAATAAATGACTACAATGACTACAATGAAATAATAATAATAAAAAAAATACATACATAATAGTTAATTGCACAATAGTGCAATCACACATAGGCGAATGTTAAAAAATTAAAGAAAATTACACAATAAATTATTCGGAAAATGGAAAAAATAGGGAAAAAAATAAAACTATGCAAAGCACTGTAAAAAAAAACAGAAAACACCTAAAAAATGACGTTAAACAATGTAAAAAAAAAAAAAGAATCTAAATGCAGAATAAAACGTTATAATAATATAAGTAAATGGAGAAAAATGGAATTCAATTTTCAGGTTAGTAATGTGGCATTGGTAAGGCAGTGTTTAAAATAATTTTTTTTAAAACTATGGGCACTTGAGCTCTGGATTATGTCAGGAGGAATGGCATTCCAGATGGTGGATACTTGACCAACCAAAGACATCTTGCTGCTAGTAGTTCTACTAAAGGTCTGGTGACATTTTAGCATGTTTCTAGTAGGATAGCTATGAACATTAAAATTGAACTTTACAAGATTGTGTCTGTTTTTATAAATATAGACACCACTTCGGTAAGTGATAAGATCATGAATAGGAAGAATGTTCAGTTTAAAGAAAAGTGGGAGACTATGGTCTTTTGAAGGTCGATGCAAAATGATTCGGACAGCTTTCTTTTGAAGTTTTAATAGTCGTAATTTATTCGTTTTTGACGTGTTCATCCAAACAAGTGTACAATAATTTAGATACGGTTGAATAATTGCATGATACAGTTGGGTAAGACATTTAGTAGGTAGCTCGTCTCTTAGTTTATGTAAGATGCCAACAGCTTTAGAAATTTTGTTGGACATGAAGTTGATGTGGGGATTCCAATTAAGATGTGGGTCAAGTTTTAGGCCTAAAAAGGTAATGTTTGAGACCTCCTTTAATTTGCATTTATTTATTACTAAATTAGGCATGTGGTTGCAAGATTTTTGTCGGATTCTAAAAATCATAAAGTTCGACTTTTCGATGTTGAGAGACAATCTATTCAAATTAAACCAATCAGAAATTTTATTAAGTTCAGCATTTATGGTTTTCTCAAGATTTTTTTAATCTTTGCCTGAGAGATATAAAGTAGTGTCATCCGCAAAAAGAATTGCAAGCAAATTGGAAACAGCTGGCAACTCATTAACATAGATTAGGAACAATAATGGTCCAAGGATTGATCCTTGAGGAACTCCACAATTAATAGGTTGTCTTGTAGAAGAGCTGGCTTCGATTTGGACATATTGATTTCTATTTTCAAGGTAACTTTCAAACCACTTATTTGTAACCCCTCTAATACCATTATGATTCAGTTCATCATATCACCCCCTTTTTTTATGGCACACTTGACGTTTTTGTTAGTAATATATTATAGCACCTTTCGCTTCATCACGTAATTGTAATATTCAGTTGTAAATTATATGCCAAGTAATACTAATATACATTAATAATAAAATAATATACTTTATAATAATACTATAAAATAATATACTTTCTTCTTTAGGTTGCCAATGAAGGCCAGCTCGGCTCAGCCTCTATTACAGCAGGAGGAGCCGATTCCTCCACTACAGTTACTCCTATCTTCACTGCGGGAGAAATCCCCCCCACCACTATGGGAGCAGCCACCTCCACCTCCTTCAGCCAGAGGGGCAGTAGAATACCAGTGAGTATTGAAACATTGTGTAATTTTAATTTTTGTAGCTGAAAGATCTCTAAACCAAACTAATAGGCTAGTCAATCTGAGCGAAAAAGGGTGAAACCCAAAACTATTGTATAAGAAGTAAACTTTGCTGTTTTTGCCTGAGAGAGACCTGCTGAATAACATACTAAAAGTCTATAAAAATCTAAGCGGCGGAAGAGGTCTAAAATGGTCGCCATCTTGGAAAAATGGCTTCCGGTGTTGTTTTTCGCAGATAGCTCGTCACTCCTACGACAAAATCGACTATAAACAAAATTGAAGTACACAAAATTTCCTACAAAACATGTCCTATTTACTTTTTATCTTGGAACAATGGTTTGGTTGATGTGAAGCATTTCAACTGTTACCATCCCACATAATAAGTCATTGTTGTGTTTTGTTGTTTTGACTTTGCTTTGTTAGTGATTTGTGGAGCAGATGGCTACCGTGGAAGGCTACCGTCCTTGAAATAAATTGTAACCCATAAAACGGTAGTTGTCACCTTTTTGCCAGCACCAGTGCCAGCGCTCAGTAAACAATGCTTTAACAATTCTAAAACCAACAATATCTTTTCCCTAAGAAAGATCAAGAAAAATAATTTATTGGAGGAAACATTGCTGAAGCACTGGTGTAACAATAATGCTGCACCGAAGCCTTGGACAAACCGACTAAATTCAAGACGCCACCACACGAAAGTAACGTAATCATACCCATATACTATAACAAAGCAAGTTGTTGAAACCCCATATAAATGTAGGTTGTGCAGAAAGGTGGCATTGTACTTGGTTTCATGAAGTAACGTAATCGGGCGTGAGTGAAAAGGAAAAAATCTCTGTTCGAGGAAGCAATACTGCATCGCTTACAATGACTGCTATCGATGAAAAAGTCACAAAAAATGCACAAGAAAATACAAGGATTCAGTGCAAAAATGAAAAAAAGTAGGAAGGAGCGATCGGGGGGAATATAGGTGGAGGGAGAGGCCAACTACAGATTCAAACCAGCTACAGGGCTCTAAAAGACACAAAAAATGAGCGGTCGGATTCTGGGCCAAAAAAAAAAAACACCAGGTCACAGGACGTGAAGGACGCCGTCTGCTCCTGGGTTATCGAAATGAATGATGAAAGGTGAAATGAACCACATGATTTATGGACTGAGTGAGCGAAGTCACCTTAGCGCAATTTCATATCTTCAACAACCTGCATTATTTAAATTACACATTTCACTATTATGGGGCAGTTGTACCCCCTAGATTTGCCTGTCTTCCCAACGGGGTACCACTAGTAATAATAATAATAATAATAATAATAAAATCACCTGCGCCATCAACAGCGATACCACGTGAGATTTCTATGTAACAAAAGCCTACATCATTCACAATTATATTTCTACGCTGGACCCTTGGCTATTTCATGGTTTGCATTACACGCTGTTCCTTTCGATATTGTTGTAGGTAGTCAATTTATTGTATACCTGAAGTAATTGTAATAGAATAAACTTTGTTGTTTCTGATTCGTAAAGATATGCCGAACAACATAATAAAAGGTTAGAAACATCTAAGTGGCAGAAAAGGTGTAAAGCGACCACCATCTGAGGGGGGAAGGGGGTGATTTAACCGTCCGAAAACGCTTTGATTTTGATTTGCTTGATCTTTTTCCTTGACTCCTTGGACGTAAAACAATAATATTGACCTTCTTCCGAGATAACGGATATCGTATACTATACTCTTATAATTTGCTTGATTGTTTTTTCTGTGTTAGGGCTGTCTGTATCATAAGTGTTGCAGCAAGAAGTCTTCTCGAGCGCAGCGAGACGACGCGGAATGAGCGAGCGAAGCGAGCGACTCCGCTAGTGAGCAAATGGAAATGGAACCTTGAAATTGAAACTAGCCGCTACACCAATTACAGTTACAGGTTCTAAGGGGAGTAGGCCGGTCCCAATCTAAGCTAAACAATTTCGGTTAGGATTGCACACGAAAATGACTACAACAACCAATTGAAAAAAGGAGAATTCTCGCCAATTAAGGGTGATTTAAATACAATTTCGGGGTAAAGGTTGCTTTAACGTAAAATATGTATATCACCGTTCCTGTCCAGAAATGTGCCCAGATCGTTTTTGTTTCACATTATGCTCTTAATTTGTTGACGGTTAAGGAGTTATAGCTAAAAAAAAAAAAAAATTTTTGTTGAGGGATTAAATCACCCCCTCTCCCTCAGATGGTGGCCATTTTAGACCTCTTCCGTCACTTAGCTTTTTCTAGGCTTTTATTACGTTGTTCAGCATGTATCTCTGAGCCAGAAACAGCAAAGTTTACTCTATTACAATTACTTCAGGTGTGCATGTAAATTGACTAGCCTACGACAATATTCAAAGGAACAGAATGTAATAAATGGAAATCGTAAAACGGCCAAGAGTCCGGCCTAGCAAAGTAATAATTGTGAACGATGTAGGCTTTTGTTACATAAAAATCTCACATGATATCGCAGTTTATGGTGCATATTTCAATAACAGATTTATTTTGTGCGTTAATGAGTTAAAATGCTTCATATCAACCAAACCATTGTTCCAAGAGTAAAAGTAAATGGACATGTTTTGTAGGAAATTTTTTGTACTTCAATTTTGTATGAAATCGATTTTGTCGTAGGAGTGACGAGTAACGAGATATAAACTAAGAACTACAACCGGAAGCCATTTTTCCAAGATGGCAGCCATTTTAGATCTCTTCCGCCACTTAGATTTTTCTAGACTTTCAGTACGTTGTAGAGCATGTCTTTCAAGGCCAGAAACTGCAAAATTTACTTCTATTACAATTACTTCTAGGTATAAGTGCAAATTGACTAGCCTATAATGGCATTGCGGTTGAATTGTACATTATGATTACATTAGCCCTTCTCCCCCACAGGCTTCTTTAAAGTTCAAATAGCGCACAATATATTATTCTAGTTAAGGCTCATGGTTTATGAACTTAATTAATGGGCTCATAATAGCCAGGGATTTGGCACCCTCCCCAAACGTGGGCCTTATGCGTCTAAATTGCCTCTTCACCAAACATTACCAACATGGCCGGATTTATTGAGGGCAAAATGGGCAATTACCCTGGGCCCCCAGCCATAGGGGTCTCCATTTATGTAAAAATATAATAAAAAAATTACATGCTAGGGTATGGCTTTTTCTCTGAGCCAGTCTGAAAAGCCCGATCCTGGGATCCCAGGTAAAAATTTTGGCGGCTGCTCTTTACCAATTTTGGTTTTGGGTGGATTAAAACTACGTTAAACACCAAAAACTACCACGTGTCACTTCAGCAAGTGAAGTTTAGTGAAATTTGCGTGGGTCTCGACAACCAAGCCATCAACCCCAAAGACAACACCACGGCAATCCAGACGAAACTCAATAACCGCGATTTTTCTGGAGTATATCTTATGTCACAAGGATTACAGCTTCTGATTAGTTAAAGACAACTGGCCAGTTTTGATACGAACAGAAAGCATCTTGCGTCACGAGAATGCAAGCTTTTGATTAGGTTGCTAAGTTGCTACACGATTTTCACTGTCTCTGGTGAAGCTTTGTTAACAACTTGGATATCAAACGACCACTAAAAGCAATCAAGTTCATAAGTTATCAAAAGTGCATGAGGCCAGTTTTGATAGTAACTTCCTCATATGTTTTCGTTTAGGCAATAAAAACAGAAATCAACCATGCCTCATCCTGGTATTTCTATGTTTTACTCATTCCAAATAGCATAACCAATGGCATTCGACCAGAGTAGTTCAATTGCCATGCATACAAAGTCTTCATTGCTCAAAACCGGTCCAGTCTGGAGCACTTCCTGGCAATAAACAGGGTAATCGTTCTCATTATTATCACGAAGCACTCCAGACCGGAGCAGTTTTGAGCATTGTCGTCCTTTCGTTTCAGTATTAGCTATTTTGTGCCATCAGGGCAACGTTTTTGGTTTTAAAAGTAAGGTTTGTTTTTGTAACATGTGTGCTGTTTGTGCCTTTAAGTTGTTCGCTTCCTTTTAAGTATACCCGATACATGGAATGATGCAGTTTCAGGCTCGCTGACCAGGAAAGCTGATATTTTAACGATGATAGTTTTTCCTACCGTTTTTATGAAGAGTGATGTACCTTACTCGCTGGTGTCTGATTCATATTTTATTTTTGACTAGGTTAATACTGCCCTTAAGCTAAAGAAGTTAAGCTAAAGTCCCCTCAATACTCCAGATTTTCTTTTTTCCTCATCTTCTACCTCTGATATTTTAGGCACACAAGGATCGTTTTCTAGTCCATCCCGAAAAAGACCAATAATTCAAAAAGTGTTACACTCTCTACTTCACCGAAAAATAAGATTTCTCTTTGTAATTGTAAAAAATAAATTGCCTATCCTGTTCCAGCCACCCTGCTCTGCCAGCAAGCTTCGAGAAGGCCTCCCTCTCTCCCTCGTCTTTTCTCCGCCTACAGAGAGCCCTTCTGCAAACAATTTTACTTTGCTTTTTACTATTTAGTCTCCTTCACAATTAACTTCGCAATCCACTTAACAAGTTGTCCCACAAGCCACATTCTAAAGACAGTCTCCAAGCAAAAGAAAGAAATCTAAGAAAAAATAAGGATTCCACTTCCAGCCTTAAAGTAAACACCACTTTGCCTTCACCCGTCACCAACTCATTTTTTAAATTGCTACTCTGAAGAAGCCATGTCGTAATTAGCTGGCGAATTATTACGAATTTGGATGAATTTTTCTAGCTGGGTGATAACTCATCCTTCTTTAGTTAACGAACCTTGAATACGAGATACATGTATGTTTAAAAATATGGATAAGCATGTTTCGAAGCAAATTAAAAAAAAAACCTGTTACCGTACTTTGTTTTTTACTTCGGAGTTCGCTGATGCTGGTTGCGTATCCCTCCCGTTCTTCCTTGGCCGGCCTGTTTGCTTTGCTGCATGGCTCTCATTCTGCTTCCCTTCTGGCTGGAAATACTGGACTGTCTGATACATTACGGCACTCTCCGGGCTTTGAATTCAGATAGCAATACTAAAAAGTGAAATCTAACAATAAGAATGGTGAGTTTCTTAATGCGAAGGACAATGATACTAAAAAAAACTGTAGAGTGTTTCTTTTCGTTGGACAATAATGAGGCAGACAACATCTTGGAGTACAATAACTTGGTACAACTGCTACAACTCGGCACGATTCCAAGATGCAAGAACTCTGTATTGTCTTCCATGATGTTTCGACTTTTTTAGAGGAGCAACCCTCAGCTAACCAGCAACTTACCTTCAAATTTTGCCCTTCAGAACTGCTATTTTCTTCTCACACCAATTGCCAAACATGAATGTGGTAGAATTTTGTCCATATTGGTCAACCCTGGAATTGACAGTCCCATCTTGTTCCCAAGAAAACTGGAGGAAGTCATCTAATTTTTAATGTTTAGCTCGTAAAACACCTTCATAGAAAGCCCAACTTTCAAGATATCCAAACATGAACTATTTTTTTCGAGTCTCGCTGAACGGAAAAGTGTTATTTCTTAAAAGTGTTATTTCGCTCAACAAGCCGGAGCCTCTTTACTACCTTGCCCAAACCAATTCTGGTAACTCTTCACTACGAAGGAATCGGGTTCAATTCCTACTTGGACGACTAGCTTCTCCGGAACAAATACATATGTTAGATTCATGTGGATCTCCACAAGACTTTACTGTAACTCTCATATTGAAGCTAGAATTCAGAGTGAACGTTAAGAAGTCAAATCTCAGCCAGAGCATGCCTTATTTCCCCCCCTTGGTGCACCTTTTGATCTACAAAAGTTACGAATTTGCCCTTCTCCAGAGAGAATATCCTCCATCTGAGAAGGAATCCTGCATCGGTCAAAAAGGAAAAACTTTGAAAGAGGGATACTGCCTTCTAAACTTTCAGCAGGTTTCGTCCTGTATGGATTTGGTGGGTTCGTCCCCTCCACGGGTTTCAAAAACAGTCCACGTCAGGAAGACCGAAAGTCTTTTCAATGACGCCTCTTGCTTTGTCCGTGCAACCCTTTGAATACCTCATCAGGAGTCCCCATACAAGAAGACTCTTGTCGAGATTTTCCTAATGGATGACTCTCATTCAGGATGTGGTGAACGCCTGATATAGTTGACAACCAGGGGCGTTTGGAGGGAAGAGGAGAAAACGTGGCACAGCAATGTGTTAGTTTCAGGCAGTTGTTGCAAGTTAAAAAACAAATCTGTTTGTTGCAAAAAGCAAAAGCAAAAAGCAAACGTTCAGAATATCCTGGAAGGGAACCAATTCAAATAAAGTGCAGCAGTACCACTGTTGTTTTTTTTAACTTATGTGAGGATCAACAAACAGATTTGTTTTCTAACTTGCGAACAAACTGAATGTGACGGTTGCTGGCGGGGGGCGCCCCCCCCCCCCCGAAGGATTTAATGGTTGAAAAACGGACAAATTGTATTTTGTTTTTGCGACTACTGCAGAAAATTGAAGTTCTATCTCTCCAAAAGTTTATTTTTTTTTTCAGTTGTTTGTTGTTGCGTTCATTTTCAGGTTTTTTCTTGGCATGATATAGCTTTATATTCCACGTTCATTTCTTGTTTTGATTAATCTAGCATGGCATGAGCTGCAAATTTTTGTATTTAATTGTTCGACTGAAAACCACTAGGTATTGATGAGTGAACTTAGTGTTTTCTGCTTTTACATTTTTTTTGTGGCACCCTGCGGCTGCGTAATACTATTCAACGACGGATACTTAATATTAATCAACGACGAAAACTTCACCTCAATTTTTAGATTTATAAAGGCCAGGTCCGGTTGAGGACGAACAATTCCTCCTTTTAAATTAAATGGTGGGTTCATCACTGATGTTGGTACTAACAAGAATTTATAGGGTTACTAATGACCTAGCTGCCGACGCGCCATTAAGCCTCATTATTAATTATTATCACTGATACATTTGATTAGGCCAATGTCGTTAGCCGCTAGTTTTCAAAATTTCTTTGCTGAATCTGTACATACTCCTATGTGGTATGTTTTCATAATAGTTTGACGTGCCTTCTGTAACACTTTATGCTTTCAAAAACATCCCAATGCTGCCCCCCAGATATTGGCTTCGCCCACGTACACTGAAAGTACTTCTGTCTTTATCGTGAATTAGGCCTAACAAGGCTGTGGGGCCAGATGGCTTTTCTGCCTTTTTTTTAAGGAAATCAATCGCCAACTTTGCATCCTTTTATCGTGTATCTTTAACTTATCTCTTAAATTTGGCCATCTTCCAACTTCTGACATTAGTCCAATTTTTAAGGAAGGGGAAGCTTCTCAACCAGGGAACTACAGACCAATTGCTCTCACCTGTGTGCCTTGTACGCTTCTTGAGGGTTTTATCAGGAAAAGTATGTTTGTTTTTATTGATGACTGTAATTTGATTTTGAACGACAAGTTCGGTTTTTTTGCCCAGACTTTCTATCTGCGTCCAGCTCTTTATTTGCACTGGACGATCGGACTACCTCTGTCGACGCAGGTGTCCCTGTGGATTGTCTTCATAGACTTTGCTAAGGCATTTGAATCGGTTTCGCTAGATTGGCCAGATTGGATTGCCTCGGTTTTAGAGGAAACCTTTAATATTGGCTGGCTGATTTTTTTGGTTGGCAGAACCCAGCATGTGAAGATGATGGGATTTTATCTGAACCCGTTATTACTGACAGTGGGGTTCCTCAAGATTTTGTTTTGGACCCACTACTTTTTACCTTGTATCTGAATAATTTGTACACTGAACACAGTGATTCTATCTTAAAGAAATTTGCTGATGACCTCAAACTTTACTCCCATGTGGTCAACAAAAACACATTTCTTAATTTCCAGTCGGAAATTGATAACGTTCAGTCCTGGTCGAACAATTGTCAGCTTCCTATTGCGCCCCAGAAATCATGTATTATGCATGTTCGTTACCCTGATCTCCATTTAAACTTTTCTGTGTAGTTCAGTGTTGGAACACTTTTAAATGCAGAATAGACCATGGGATTGGCTTGCTCCTGATCTTAAGCTTTCCAATCACTGTTACAATGTTGTTAAAATAGCAACAAATAGTTACCTGTCACAAGGCGACCTGCGTCGGTACGGGACCATTTCTTTGAGCTCAGATCGTCTTATCGTACTTGTGGCCACCCACTAAAATTGGTTGTGGAGCGCTTTCATTTGAACTGTCGTAAGTTCTTCTTTTCAAACTGGGTAGTTCACTCATGAAACACGTTGCCTCGGGATGTTGTGCTTGCCCCGTCACTTGTGGTTTCCATGCAAAGGTTGAAGGAAGTTGATATTGTGGGGTTCTTGTAGTGTTTTTAACATTTTATACAGGTCATATGTGCCTTTTGTTGGCTTGTTTGAGCATACAGTCTTGAGTTTTATTTATAAAATTTTTTTTTCTTTCTCTTTCTGTGATAGAAATGTTTAAAACGCGTTTGTAGTTACTTTTAGCGTGTATATTTTCTAACCCTTAGTTTAGAACCATTCTCAGTGGCATCTGCTATGCCCATTTGGGTTCCTTTTCTCCCTTTGAGAATAAATCTTATCTTCTTTGGTCCTTTTTTTATATTTAAGTTTCATTTAAAATTATAGGGTGTAACAGAAAAAGTCTGGGGAAAACTTTGAGGGTGTTGCTATGACCAAAATAAGACAAAAAAGTCCTGCAAAACGTGGGTCTGGAAATGAACCAGTTTTTAGTTACAGCACCCAAAGATTGAGGTAAAATGTTGAACATTTCTCGTAACTTTCCACCTAATTTTACAACCAATGCAATTTGGGTACATCATTCTTACAATTACAGTATTTCCTAATTTAATGTTAGGTCTCACAACATTGAGAAAGGGGGCACATGGGCCTGGGGGGGGGGGAGTTGAAAATTATAAATAACTCTCAACAAAGTTTTCAAACCAATACAATTTGGTACATGATTCTTGCAATTTCATTACTACATAATTCATGTTACTTTGAACTCCATGGATGGAGTAGTATGGGTGTACGCAGACAAGGAAGGGGGGGGGGGGGGCCATGAGACACCTCTTTGGGCCTTTATTGAAACAAACATTGTACGGTTGGTAGTCTAGGCCGCATCAGTGTTTCCCAGTAAGTCCGGTAATGTTGTTGCTGGGAAGCCACAAATTCTGTGTTTGAGGCCCCTTTTGGGGCCACAATATCTATTTTGCAAAAAAGCTGGTTAGAAATGTTTACCGAAGAAGTCTGTTACTTGGAAAGGAAGCTTTCTGGACTAAAACTTTTTTTTTGTTTGATGTCCGCTAGGTGTTAAGGGTTAATTAAGCCTAATTAGTCTTTATTACAGAAACAATACAGCTAATTAATTATATGCATAATTTCATAAATATCATACATTTATTAAATGCATGAATCAAATATTACTCATGCCAGACCCAAAATGGCTCCAGCGACTAAGCTATAGAAGGGGCCCATTTCAAAGAAGACCGGAACTGTGTACATTCCTTTGTAATTTGAACCGCCGTAATTACAGCTATTGTTAAGTTGAGGAGATGGCATTTCACACTGCGACATTATTTACGACACGATCAGCGAAGCGTAGATTTTCCAGAACGAATTCCAATTAGTTCGGACGTCATCCTTGATCGAACACGATCCTAATTACAACAATTAAATTATTGCACGAAGGTCTGCAGGGGACATTAAAGCAGGGGACGTTAAAGCGGTCTGCAGGGGACGTTAAAGCGGCGAGCTACTCAAGCGCACAATACCGAGAATCGGCTGATGCGCCTCGAACGCGACAATACACTCACTACGTTTACATGACCACTTCGAAGCGCTTCAGAGCGATGCGCATTGCGTCCGTGTCGCCTCCGTGGGTCTTGTAAACACCCGTTCGTAGCGCTTTCTCTGTTCGTGGCGCTTTCCCCCAATGCGCTTCACGGAGGTGGTTTCAAAATCCGTATCGCGTAGTCTTTGTGCATGTAAACACTCGCAATCGCATTGAGCCGTTGGAGAAAGCATGGTAAAGATGGCGGACACAGTTACGGCACCCACGTAATTTGTGCTGGTGCCATTCGAATTTTAGGTAAATAAACTGAAAATAAGTGTGCATGACTAGGAAGACCACTAAGTTTTGATTACATTTGGTTCCTTGGGTCTAAGCTGACCTAGTATACAACATGCAGGGGGTAGAGCAGCGTGGGACTTGCTCACTCTTTGCCAAAGGGAGGGCAGGAAGAAAGGGTTTTCCCGATCGCACTGGTCGAATCGCATTCCTTAGCGCATTGGCCCTAATCGCTATCTTTCGTCTTGTAAACAGGTGCCGTTTTTTGAAGCGCATTTCAAAGCGCATCGCTAAAATGCGCTTTCTTGTGGCCATGTAAACGTAGTGAATGATAGACAAGCGCAACGGTACCTAATTCACTTTTAGGACCTGAACTGTCAAGACACGCAATTTCTATTCAGCACACTAATCAATCAAATAGATTGCTAAGCGATAACGCACTAGTATTTAGGCGGACTTCAGGAATGCAGCATTATCATTCGACTTTTAAAGGTTTACACGTTGCCACCATTATCTGAGTCCTGCTGTTCACGGACGTCTAAAGGCCGTGCCGCGCAACCGGCGTACTACGCCGGGAGACGGGAAGCCAGGTGCCCGAGCGCCAGCTACGGCGGAACTCACGGGAGGATAAGTATCATTCCGTCTAATCCTTTATTGCCAATTATTATTAACTATCCTTTATTAGGAATTATTCCAATGAAATCACAGTGAGAATGCCAATCGCCAACTAATTGTTAATTTAATGTAACTAAACCGATCTCGAAATACAATCCTTATAATTCGATTATTGACCAGTGTGGTCCATATTTTGTACAACGGAGAGTCGATTAAAGGCCCAAAATATTATTGATCTGTTGCTTATCATTACGCCTCCCTTTTCAAGTGCCGTATTCATGTGTTATATTTAGGTTAAATACAACTGATTCATCCTGACAATAATGGTTTATTTTAGGGCAATTGTTCACTAAAATAGATCATTACATAGGATCAGTCATTAAGGTTTGGTGATGAAGTGTGTTTCAGTAAAGACCAAAGAAATTATGCCCCAACCCTCCATACGGCCCTTTTCTTAAATTTGTGATACGTAACTTTACGTTACATTATGAAGTACTGTAATTGTAAGAATGATGTATCAAATTGCATTGGGTGGAAAGTTACGGAAAATCTTCAAGTTTTTAGCCCTAACTTTGGGGGGGGGGGGGGGCCCTGTAAGTAAAAATGGGTTTATTTCCGGACCCATGTTTATACGACTTTTTTGTCTTATTTTCGATCATAGACTACACCCTCAAAGTTTGTACAGACCTTTTTGTTACACCCTGTATATCGAGACAAGGTCACAATTTGCTAAGAATTATATTTACATGTGACAGTCTACACGAGGTCAATGCTTGGATAGCTTTGCCTGTATGGGTTGCTCTCACCACGTCACTTGATTCCTTCAAAAATCGTCTGGGCCGGTTCCTTGCTTAGGCTTCCATTTTTTGGCTGCTCCCTGGCTTGTTATGGCTATCCGCTGATTGGTTGTGTATGTGTGGGTGGGTTGGGGAGGGGTGTGTGCTTTTGGCTTTCGACTGGCACTGTTAGGGTTTCTAACTATTCTATGAGCGAAATCTTATTGTAGGGCCCTTCTCTTCCTGAAAGCACAGGAGTAGAATAGCCACTAAAGCCACTTGCTAGTCATGTTTTTAAAGAGAATGGTGGATTCTTTTTAAATGTCTTGAGTTGAAAGCATCAGGTACTAAAACCTATTTAATGCTTTTCCTCCAGTGACATTATTTTCTGCATGGTATTATTTGTTGCTGTATTTTCTTATTTAAAGCCTGTAGTAAGTCAATTGTACATAGTTGACGAGCTACTACTTGAGTGACCATTAACTTCCAGCTAGATAAAACATAAGCTGTCCTGATATTAGATTTTGTGTATTCTGAATGAAGCGATGGCAAAAATAGAGTACTTATTACCATCAAGTTTTGATGTGAGATATGGTTTGAGCTTTGCGTCAAACTTATCTTGACCAAACTGCCGCAAAATGTCTCAATAGAGTGATTTCAGTGTAAGATTTTCATCTGTTGCTTTGCTTGGATTGTTTTAGGTCACACGAGTCCCAGCACCAGCACCATCACGAGTCCCAGCACCAGCACCATCACGAGTCCCAGCACCAGCACCATCACGAGTCCCAGCACCAGCACCAACACGAGTCCCAGAACCAGCACCATCACGAGTCCCAGCACCAGCACCATCACGAGTCCCAGCACCAGCACCATCACGAGT
Organism: Lithobius niger; assembly: GCA_023313725.1. Taxonomy (NCBI): domain Eukaryota; kingdom Metazoa; phylum Arthropoda; class Chilopoda; order Lithobiomorpha; family Lithobiidae; genus Lithobius; species Lithobius niger. The sequence goes on along the minus strand of JAHWFP010195553.1, from coordinate 22,598 downwards.
CGCAGCACCAGCACCATCACGAGTCCCAGCACCAGCACCATCACGAGTCCCAGCACCAGCACCATCACGAGTCCCAGCACCAGCACCATCACGAGTCCCAGCACCAGCACCATCACGAGTCCCAGCACCAGCACCATCATCA
>JAHWFP010195553.1:0-21838 GCA_023313725.1 Lithobius niger | reverse complement strand
CCCATCACGATTCCCATCACGATTCCCATCACGATTCCCATCACGAGTCCCATCACGAGTCCCATCACGAGTCCCATCACGAGTCCCATCACGAGTCCCCGCACCAGTCCCCCCATCACGAGTCCCCGCACCAGTCCCCCCATCACGAGTCCCCGCACCAGTCCCCCCATCACGAGTCCCCGCACCAGTCCCTGCACCAGTCCCCGCACCAGTCCCCCCATCACGAGTCCCCGCACCAGTCCCCCCATCACGAGTCCCAAAGAGAGCTGCAGAAGACACTGTGCCAGAAGCACCAGCAGCAAAAAGAGCTGCAACTAGCCAAATTCTAGTGAGTATTGAGTACTGTAACATGTAATGTTTATGTTTAAAAGATAAATTTTTTTAAGCCATCATGGACCAAGGTTGGGACAGGGTTATTAATTAGCTGGGAAAACTTATCCAAACTAATACAAAACGACTTAAATGTGTGAAAATTTGTCATCTGTGGTTTTGCTTGGATTGTTTAGGTTGCACAAGGAGGTTCCACAGCCGCCACAGCCCGAGGAGGCTCAACTGCCCGAGGGGGCTCAACCGCCCGAGGGGGCTCAACTGCCCGAGGGGGCTCAACTGTCCGAGGGGGCTCAACCGCCCGAGGGGGCTCAACCGCCCGAGGGGGCTCAACCGCCCGAGGAGGCTCAACCGCCCGAGGGGGCTCAACCGCCCGAGGGGGCTCAACCGCCCGAGGAGGCTCAACCACCCGAGGGGGCTCAACCGCCCGAGGGGGCTCAACCGCCCGAGGGGGCTCAACCGCCCGAGGGGGCTCAACCGCCCGAGGGGGCTCAACTGCCCGAGGGGGCTCGACCACTACCCGAGGAGGCTCTGCTGCATTTCAGTGAGTATTGAGTTGTGTTTAAGTTTTAAAAACAAATTTCTTTTGGCTGTGTGCAAACTAACGGTACAGCAGGTGATTTGTACAGTCAGTCATAAAAAACTCATCTTACATGGAAAATCATTGCAACAATTGTCCTAAAGAGCAACAATGATTCCAAAGATTCATTGTTACGATGCGAAGCAGATTCGCATTCGATACTGGTTCGATTGTTCTAACGCAGTATTTCTCTATAGATAATCCAGAATTTATCGTAAATAAAATACGTACAATGCCAATTGAGATATACATAATACACATTGCATTGGCTCGCGCGCAGCTGACCTTATAAACTACAATTGCAAGTTAGCTTTTGTTTACGCTGGTGCTGTGTATGCAGTTTACATTTTGTGATTGTAAAGTATTTATCCATGCACTAGCTATTACTAATATTACTAATAAAGGATATATAGTAGCTAGTCAACATTCCAAATTATCCTAAATTTGCACTCGGGAATTTAACATAATTATCCTTTTGTTTGGGTGTGGTGTCCCCTCTACATCGACTGCGTTGTCCGTGTATGCCTTTGGCCGGCTCTATTAAAACTTAAATTTCGAAGATTTCATGTCGTAGGCTACGCCTTAACAAAAACTGCATGTCTTAATATAAAACTGATAACTTCGAATTTATTTTTTAAATTAATATAATTTTAGTAATACTTTCTACTAAAGTATTACTAAATTACTGTATTTATGAAATTATTAGTTGATATGTTTAAATCGATTACAACATAAACTTACCGCAGTGGCCAGCAATACATATTAATAATCTTGGTTACGATTTTAACAAGCTCTTGCACTTTTCAATACAGCCAAGGTGTTAAAACTTCATACTCTGTGTTTCCAGTGGATGCAAATAGTATAAAGAGACGGTTGAGAAACAGTCCCTAATACAACGTTTATGCAAGTAAGACTTGTATTCAATGTTTGCCCTCATTTTACCCTAAAACACGTCCACGTGTTAAATGGACGAGCGAAACAAGATCAGTAAAAGCATCTTTACCAAATAAAAATTATCTGGAAAATTCTGAACAAAAAATCGATAATCTGTCCAAAGAAATAAACAATAAATAATTTTAATAAAAGAAACAATGCTACTACGATAGGCCTGTGTTAGTTTGTTTGGGAGTAATAACTGACGGGCCTGAATAATTAGTCTACAGAAGTTTACAGAAAAATAACGTTTTCGTAAGAGTATTTAGGCTAAATGCCTAATTTAAGATGTTGACTCAGGAGAACCTTGATTAGCCTCTTGCTCCAAAACTCTGAAAGAGCGTCAGTGAAGCACTGAAACAGGGGTTTGTTTGTCAACCTGCCTCCAAAATGTTTTTTTTTTTTTCCTTTAAATAACTTTGGGTTACAAGTAGGGATCGACCGGACCCGGTCCAGATCTTTTGGACCGGCCGGTTTTGGGTACACCGGCCACGACCGGACCGACTCCAACTTTCGGCTGCCGGTCATACGACCGGCAATTATCGCTGCAATCAATGCGCGATAAAAAAAAATTTAAATAAAGTATCTTCGTAATAAATCTTAGTTCGCAATAAACTTTAATTTGAATATGAATTTGTGTTGATTTACCCCTTCAACTGAGAATGTTTCGTTTACTGCTTCGTATTGACAGAACTACGGTAGCGGCGTGGTTGAACACTGCCTACTCTACACACTGTGTAGAGTAGGCAGTGGGTTGAAGAAAGGTGCGACTATTTGATGTCCGGTCAACATGGTGTCACTCGGTTCTGATTGGTGTTTTAAACGGAGTCCTAGTTTCAGTTTCGGATTCTGGGCCTGTACGTAAGACGCAGGTATTTGTGAAACAAAGAAGTGGTATTAATTTGATCTTTGTTTCACAAATGCTTGCGTCATACTATTTCTGATTACACTAATTCTCGATGTATATAATAGTGCGCGCGAAGCGCGCCCCTGTGGACTGTGATTCCGGCCAACCAATCAGAAACAAGCTACATGATGTTGACCGGGCATCAATTAGTCACACGTCGTTAGAGCGTCGCCATATTGGTTTCAATCTGCAGCTAATTCACCATTCATTTAACGGTTGTAACGTTCAACCGGAACACAACTGATGCCAAATAAAATTATAAATAATTAAATATATTTTTCTTCCTTAATTCGTTAGTTTGATTTGATTGAGATTAAATAAATTTAATATTTTTTTATGTGCGGTACTTCGATTGTATGGGACGCCAGTCAGTTCATAAGTTCACGTCGCCAGCCTTCTGCCGTCAACACGGAAGCAAAATATTGAGCTAGTGTTGACCCCATACAAGGTTACTCAGGGACACGACCAAAACACGTGCATCGTGCTTGTCGATCGAACTTTGTTATTCTTGCCGCTATTTTGCTATTAATATGGCTCAAAATCAAAGAAAAAAACGATCCGTAAGCATAGTTTGGAACTTTTTTAGAGTAAATCTGAATGACGAAACCCGAATGACATTTTTTCGATAATATTAGCTTAGCTTTCAGAATATACACCACTAGGGTATTTTTAATGTGATACCATAACTAGCCTATAAATGTGTATCTTTGCAGAATTATTGTAAATCAAAACATAAAAAAATTCCAAATATTACTTAGCCTAATTCAACCTTCTAACAAGGCCTACAAAATCGTCATGTATGCTAAAAAGTTGTCCACAAAAAAAAGCGCAACATGAAAATAGAACTTTGAAAACAAAAAAATGCAGCTTTTGCTCGGTGCATCATCGGTACTGTGCAACCGAAAGAATGTCAACCATTTTTAAAAAATGTACGAAAAATAGGACGCACTTTTTCGGAATCAGAAATGGATTTTCTATTCAGAAAAATGGTTCCTTTCGCACGTTTTTTAAAAAAAATTTCCAAAAATTTCAGGTTATAGGTCTACATTTTTGTGAACCACCACGTGTGTCGAAGTTTTAGAACTTTTAAGCTTTATGGTACTATTTGAAACCCCACTTACAGGCAGGCTATCTCTCATGAATCGAATCAAAATATCCTTTAACTAACAATGTAGCCTACTTTTCTTGTGCAATGAAAATAAAATTGTTTTGTGAAAATGTTTAACATGGTGCTTAAACTGTTTGACCTAGATTACTAGTACTGAAAGGTTATAAACAACACCGGTAAATGGATCTGGAACTGGCTGCAAAAGGAACTGGCTTGTAGGCAGTCCGGTCGATCCCTAGTTACAAGTTTAAAGCTGTTTAAATAGATCGGACATTATCCCAAATAACAACAATAGTTATGGTGTGAAGATCTTTGTTCTGCGTCGAAATAATAGCACGCACAAAAGTATTGTTATCGGTCTAGTTTGTTAAAGGCAACAATTAGAACGTAAACCCCGATAAAGCGTAAAAAAAAAATTGTATAATAATGAGATTGTTTTGTCACCACTTGTTAAGTCTTACTTGCTAGTGAAAGGATAATTCCGGTAGGCATGAGTAAAATTATAGCTGATTTAATCAGACAGCACTTCTTACAGCTTACAGGCATGGCTCAGACCAAGTTCAGGACGGCACCACCTGGTGGCAACTTCCGAAAACATTACAAACCGAAAGTGAAAATGAAACCGTTACTTGTCCGGCCTAAAATTAACACTGACACATTATGTAAGATTCAAGTGTAACACTCATGGCCGCCATATACAATACCAAATATACCTTTTCTCTACCAAACGTGATATTGCTGGAAAAATTCACACTGCTGCACTGTTCCATTCAGAGAGTCAAAAACACTTCCTTCTACCATTACCCTAATGGTTTATTTCAGCATAAACAGTTGTATTTAATAGAGGCTTGAGTGACAGACAGGAGCCTCGTGCTCAGCAAAAGCCATCTTGGATTCTCAACAACCACTCCTACACAGGAAGTGACGACATCACACAGTTATTCAAAACAGGAAGTCACCCCTTTTTTTCATGCAATTCTTTCACAATGTATTTGGGCTATGCTATACAAATATTTAAATTACACACTTGGTATTATACAAGTAAAGAACAAATTGCTTATTACTAATTCCTAATCTATTACTAATTAACAATTAAGCAAATTAAATAACAGATTACTCATAAGTTGTGAGAGATCCCTATTTATGCCTGATAATAACAAAAAGGGGGGAAAACTCATTTGCCCCAACAAACGCCCCCTTTCTTTCATAATGGTTTAGACTCTAGTATTTACATAAAACAATATAACAGGTAACAATATTCTTTATGAAACACTGCACGACATAAATGCCTGAATTTAGGTCCCGTTAACTATTTTGTGAACATGTCTGCAATGTTCAGTGCACTCTTTTGACACACTCAATATCTATAAAACCTTTCGCCATCCTATCGCATACAAAATGATAAGATATATCAATGTGTTTCAAACGCTCATTTTCAATCTCATTTCTCACGAAATGAGCGGCAGACTGTGAATCTGCATAGATTTTCGGACATTGTTCCAATGGCTTAAATATGTCACGTAATGCTTGAGACAACCAATGAATTTCTTTGGCAGCTTGAACCAGTGCCATGTATTCACACTCCATGCTGGATAGCCCGACTGAAGCTTGTTTCTTTAAATGCCAGCTTATTGGAACACTGCCCATGTAGGCTATGTAGCCACCAAAACCCCTTCGGGTATCCTTATCAGGACCCCAACTAGCATCAGTTTAAATATACAAGTTGGAATTTTTAACACCTGACAGAATATGGTGAAGTGCCTAGCTGAATACAAATACACTACTACTAATAGTTGACCATGTTCATTTGTGTAGGAATCACTATACTGAGACAGATATACGTTAGAAAATGAGATATATGGCCTTATACTACTTGTTGCAAACAATGATCCAATTAAAGACTTGTATGGGAATTCTGCATCACTCGCCTTTTCTGCATTCACCACAATGCCCACTGGTACTGGCACTGGCACTGTTACATTCAGGTTTGTTGTACTGTCAAAATTTATTTGCAAAGTCCTTAATAAATTTAGTTTGATGTATACAGACTAGTCCGTCATGCCGATCATACTGCATGCCTAGCAAAGATGTAACTTGTCCCAGTATACAATCTCAAAATATTCCTGTAAGACTGTTATGTGGTTCTTTATCTCCTTTGATTTACAAAATAATACTAAATCATCTACACAAAAGACCAATGTGGCTTGATCGTCATAGTAGTAATTACAGTTGAAGGGTGACATTTTAGTGAATCCCAATATGCTCAGTGCTTCATTTAGTTTCATATACCATTCTCGACTACTTTGGCTATACAGTACCTTCTTAATGTCCACACCTTATTTATCTTTGTTGGTGGTAAGAACCCCTTTGGAATGTGTAGATGGTGTGTATGCGGTATTGGATGTGTAGATTTCTGTGCAAATATGCAGATTTTACATCCATATGTAAGTCCCTCCAACCCATTATAACTAGGATCCCGGCAAAGACCCCGCCCTCTGGCCGCATTTGTGGAGGGGTTAGAGGAGGAGTTGAGAGTGGCTTAGGTTCATCATCGTCTACCAAATTTAGCCAAACAATTTGTTGCAAATCGTTATCTTGTGTGAACTCGTCAGATGCAAGACACTGCCTTGCAATGCTTTGTCTCGTGAACATCATTTGTAATCGTGTCCCTGATGTGATACCCCACTGTGTGCATGGCGTAGCCCACTAAAACACCTATCCAAGCCTTCCCCGTCTAGTTTGTCATGACCTGGTTGTGGGATATGAACAAACACGCAAGGAAATGTCCTTGTTGAATAGTTTCACAAACGGTATCGCTCCTTTTAGCCGAGAGTGGGGAAACCTATTATTCAAATACACGAGACCTAATGCTAGTTCTATGATCCTAGGATCCTGTCGTTAGGGGGTTGATAACTTTGTGTTTGGTTGTGTGAGCACTTTTCGCGGTAAACACAATTTCATGGGCCGCCGAATGAACTTGTGGGTTGAAGCACTGTGTAGGCCTATGAAGCACTTTTACACACTTCAGTCACTTTTGAAATACACAAGCTACCTTGCTTGTTGCTATGGCTGCTGAACGCTTTTGCCTCTACTGCCACCGCGTCTGTCACCCCGTCTTGAGCTGCTACTCTTCTGGTGCGGTGCTAACTGTGGCGCCCCACTAGCTGCTGCTGACTAAAGATACGGACACGATCTCTATAAATGATCACTTTCGCCACTCGAAAAACATTTTAGGCCTCCTCGGTTTGCCTTCATCCCTTTCCCATCAGTTGTGATCGTTCCTTGTTTGGAGGTTTCCTGCCCATCTGGTAGCTCCTTTTTTATTTATGTGAAATAACTGCAACGCCCCAAGGAGCAATTAAGCAGTATAAAAACAGAACAAAAACAAGGAAAAAAGAAAGCCACAAGCGCCACAGACGCAAGGCAATCAAACAGTATGGCTGCAGATCATAGACTGTAAAGTAGTTTGAGCTTTCTGACGAAAGCAAGTTCAGAGTCAGTTTGAACAACCTCTTGGGGCAAATTATTCCAATCCTTGGCCATACGACATCATGAGCAGAAAGGGATGGACCTTATGAACATTCAAGGCCCAGCCTTTCCAAGAGTTTTACACCTAGCCAACAAAAGCCTCCGCAGTTGCCTTGATGATCAGTGGGCCTTGCAAGAACGATCGGAAAAATCAGTGGTGCAGCCCTGCGAATACGGGAGGCTGCAACGCCGCTCAAATTTGAATCCACTAAATGTCCAGGTTGAGGAAAATGTAAGAAAAAGTCCGGAAAATCCTAAAGCCTGAAGAAGACGGCAGTGATCGTCGAAAATTAGCGAGATTAGGTGGTCTCGGCGAAGTGAAAGTGAGCGAACTGAAGTTAAATTCGTTTTTACGTTTTGTTGAAATTGGAGTTTCACTGTTCCATAACGACGTTTTTAGAGATATTCCATTCAACAATGGTGCGTGGATAAAAGGATCCTGCAAGTACGTTCTTGCTCCACTGCAATCTTTTCACCTTTCTGCATGGTGTGGTTATGGCGACCCACCAAGTCAGGGGCACCACAGAAGTCAATTAGATCCACAATAGTGCCGCCATTCAGAACGCGAAAAAACAGTTGCAACCTATGGAGTTTCCTTCGCTCTCGCTCTTCCATCGAGTTCTACAACATCTTGTTGCACGTTCCAGTGACACATGTCTTTCTCTTGTAATTGCCAGTGACCATTCTTACCGCCCTCCGCATCACTCTCTCCAGACAATCTGAAAGATATTTCGTGTAGGGATCCCACACAGCACTGCAGTACTCTAATTTAGGGCGTGCAACAGTGTTGAACACAATCTCCCTAACTCTGGGACTAGCTTGTTTAAGAAGCCTGTGGAAAAACTTAATTTCACCATTGACTTTGGTACAAACACCCTGGACTTGGTCAGACCACGACAGCTTTCTGTCGAGCATCACCCCAAGACATGAGACTTAGTGACATTTTGCAATAAGTGGACATTTATGGAATATTCAGGATCAGTGGCATTTCTTCTGTGTGAGATGGGTAGCACCTTGGTCTTAGTTTCATTCAGTTTCATTTGCCAGGTGTCGCACCAATTATTAACCTTGTACAAATCGGTCTGCAAAATTTGTCTCATTTTCATTCCTTATGACTTGGTAAATGTACGAGTCGTCGGTGAAGAGTTTGAGAGGAAGACACAACCCACATTAGGTCATTTATGTATAGTAGGAACAAGATTGGCCCGCTCACGGAGCCCTGGGGGGCACCTTGTCAGATTGGCTGCCCTCCACCATCACGTACTGACTTCTGTTCCTTAGGAAGCAGCCGAACCAGCTAACCACCTTCTGACATATGCCATACGCCTCTCTTCATTAACAACAGTTCATGTGGCACAGTGTCAAAGGCTTTAGCCATATCGAGTGAAACGACATCCACAGAGAAACCCAGATCGAGGCCCACGGCAATATCACGCAGCATGGATGTGAGCGTAAGTTCGCATGAAGCACCTTTCCTAAATCCAAACTGCTCCTGCGTGAGGAGTTTTTCTTCATCCAAAAATCTCACCATTCCACTGACAATAATAAGCTCGAGCATTTTACAGCAAATGGACGTTAAGGCAACGGGCCTGTAGTTTTTAACGTCACTCTTCTTACCTCCCTTAAAAATAGGCACCACTGCAGACACCAACCAATCGTTAGGAACTTTATCCTGATCAAGTGATTGAGCAAAAATAAAATACAAGAAGTTTGCACTAATATCAGCAGTATTTGTGAGAGCAGTACATCCAATACCATCGGGTCCAACTGCCTTTCCCTCCTTCACTCTGCTGCCACAGTATGGCATCGGACACTTAAAGCTTCAGCCTTGTGTATTCGCTTAGAAACTGGTCTCGCACTGCTTTTGAAGTGAACTTTGTGTCTTCCAGGTGATATAGTTGCTGTACGGTGTTTTCGTATTCTGGCGGTAATAAATCTTAAGTACTGGAATGCAAGTTCTTTGTCTGCGATGGTGGCCCTAAATTTTTTAGGTATTAAATCGCCTTCTTTTCCAGCCTTAAGGAAAAGGCCGCAGCTCATCTCGTCTTGCTCTTGAAGTCGGCTGAAATACTGCCTTAAGTATGTCCCACGCCTCTTAAGGTGACGTGTCTGTGAGTGAAAAATTGCAGAGCGTAGTGACAAAGACAAATGAGTGCATGGGCCCTGTTGCGTCTCTACTTGAATTCCGTAGTTTCAGTCGCCATTGCAGTCTTTGACAACACTTCTGACCTATCAATGAAGCCTGCCAGATCCTTTTCTTTAATAGGAATCTATAATTATTTCGCTAAGTATCATAATTATAGAGAACTACAGGCACAAGGAGCACGAGCCAGCCAGCTGCATGAGGAGTGCGAGCCAGCCATCCGGGCGCACGAGGAACTTGAGCCAGCCAAACGGGCACACGAGGAGCACGAGCCAGCCATCTGGTCACACGAGGAGAGCGAGCCAGCCATCAATCGCCATCTTGGAAACATGCGCCCGAAATCGGTTTTTGTCCGTCTATCACGGAAACTGCTGCATAAAATATGTTTATCGGAAATTGTAGAGCATAAAATTGTCTACAAAAAAGGTTCTATTAGTTTTTTTTCAACTAAGTTAATGATTCAACGAATAAACAGTGTCAAAGAGGCCACACGTGCCCCCCCCCCCCCCCCCCCCGTACATTACACTTCATATAGTTGGATGGCTTAGGGCCCAAAATTGATGGAATTTGTCACTTTCTATGAAAAGCATGAATGTATTTGAAGCGCAGCTGGAAAAATAGCTATGATAGCAAGTTCAAAAAACCCCATTGGGGAGGTGGAGGGGGTAATTTATCCCACCAAAAACTAGTTATAGTGACTTTCGTGTTTAAAGTATTCTTGCGAGCCCTCCCATACCCGAAATGGATATGATTAGGATTTTCTGAAAGGTGGGGATCTTTTTCATTAATAATAACCAAAATTGTTTGACTTAGATAGGGACTGTCCTACGCCCATTTAAAAGTGAAGAGGTAGCAGCGAAACATGTGTCGATTTTTGAATTCGAAGTGTTCTAGCGAGCCCTCTAATAGGCAGATATGAACATGCTTAGGTTTTTCTGAAAGGTGAGGATCTATTATTTCCATCGATCCTAATCGAAATTCTTTAGCTTAGATAAGAACCAACCTGTGCCTAGTTAACGGTAAAGAGGTAATGGCGTGATGGTGAAAGCGTTAGTTGATTCCAAATGGAAAGTGCTCTTGTTAGCCCTCTAATGGCCCGAATTGGACATGCTTACTATATTCTGAATGGCAGGGATCTATTCTTTCCATTAATCCCAACCGAAATTGTTTAGCTTAGGTACAAATACAATATGAGAATTCCAATTGCAGTTTGAAATTCAAAATAGCTGCTACACCAATTACAGCTATACCTTAAAATAGGTGTTGGACGGTACCTGTCTGAGTTAAACAATTTCTGTAAGGATTGTTAGAAAGAATAGATCCCCACCTTTAAGAAAATCGTAAGCATGTCCATTTTGGGCTATTAGAGGGCTTGCAAGAACACTGCATTCGAAACTCACCATATGCTTTCGCCACTGTGCCATTACCCCTTCACTTTTAAATGGGCGTACGACACTCCTACCCAAGTTACACAATTTCGGTTAGGATTGATGGAAAGAATTAGATACCAACCTTTTAAAAAATCCTAAGTTTTTCCAATTCGGGCTATTAGACGGCTTGAAGAGCACTTTGAATTTGAAAATCAACAAACGCTTTCGCCGCCACGCCATTACCTCTCCACCTTAGCTAGGCATAGGTTGGTCCCTCTCTAAGCTAAACAATTTCGGGTTGGATTGAATGAAAGAATACATCCCCACCTTTAAGAAAATCCCAAGCTTGACGATTTCTGCCTATTAGAGGGCTCGCTAGAGCACGTTGAATTCAGAAATCGCTGTACACTTTTGCTGTTACCTCTTCACCTTTGAATGAGCGTAGGACGGCATCTATCTAATTTAAACAATTTTATCTATGATTGATGGAAAGAATAGATCCCCACCTTTCAGATAATCCTAACCATATCAGGCTCTACAGAATACTTTAAATACGAAAATCACTATAACTACTGTTTTTGATGGGGTAAATCACCCCACCCACTTCCCCGCATTGGATTTTTGAACTTACTATCATAGCTATTTTTTCCAATTACTCGTCATATGCATTCATGCTTTTCACAGAAAGTGACAAATTGTATCAATTTTGGGCCCCAAGCCATCCAACTATATGAAGCGAAATGTACATATGGTGCATTGGGGTCCACTTGCATAGCCTCTTTGACATCGTTTATTCGCTGAATCGTTGACTCACTAAAAAAAATTGAATAGAGCCTTTTTTGTAGACAATTCCATGCTCTACAATTTTTGATTAAACACATTTTATGCAGCTGTTTCCGTGATAAATTGACAAAAACCGTTTTCGGGCATATATTTCCAAGATGACTGCATTAGCTCAACATTCTTCTTCACCGTTTATTGGCTAAATCATTGAATCTACGAAAAAAATCACTAGGACATTTTTTGTAGACAATTTCATGCTCTTCATTATTGGTCAGAACATATTTTCATGAACAACCCTTACAGAGATATATTGAAAAAAACTATATGGGGCGACATGTTTCCACGATGAGTGTTAGCTCAACACGGACAGTTGAGGACTTTAGTATGTTGAACCTAAGATCATTACGAACATATGTGTCAAAAATTAGCTTATTATGAATTATTCCGCGATTGGGCCTAAATTTGGTCTAATTTGACTGGGCTAAAAGTTAATCACGCGACAGAGGGACAATTTTAGCAAGTAAGCCCCATGATTTTATTTAAGTGCGATCGTCAACATATATTCATAGGGCCCGTTATCTTCCCTAATGCACAGGAGTGGAATTTCCACTAAAGTCACTTGCTAGTCCTTTTTAAGTGAATTACTGGCGGAGCCACCTGGAACATTTTGAGAGCAGTCTTATGGGGCATGTTTCACGTACTAAAACTTATTTGATGCTTCTCTTAAAGTGATATAATTTTCCAACTAATTGTTGTACTGTGTTTTCTCATTGGGGTAGTGGTTTCATGAAAGTTTTTTTTATCCCTGCTTCGTTTCGTAACCAACTGAAACTCATTAGCCTGTCCCACCCTCTCATTGCTCTTCCCGTATTAACCTCGGTTTAATATTCTTCTGTGTGTAATTTTATATTGAATCAATCCTGCGCAGTGAACTAAATGTGTATATTTTGTTACAGATAAGTCCAATACACCAAAAGTTAAAAGAATGATGCAGAGCTGAACCGCAGGTTTTTCCATTTCCCTAATTCTTTATTTTTTATGTGCTTCTAATTTATAAACAGCTTGAATTGTGTGACCACTAAACGTATGGTTGCAAGGTTCCCCTTGCAGACTTCAGGGTTCTTTCGATGAGACTTTTTTTGTCGTGTTGAATAAGTACCGACTGGTGCATGTAATAACTGATTATATTGAGTTAACAGTTTACATTATGGTTTACATTACTGGGACTACACGGATAGATAGATTGTCTAGTAGGCTAACGCCTAGCATAACCTAGTGCCACCTAGTCGTGGCACTTACTACCGTAAGCACTGATCTATATACTACGACACCTCCCCCCTTGAGACCTGAAGGGTCATTGAAAGTATAAGAATTGTCCTTCAGTCTTGAAAACCCCACGTCTATGGAGGATAAACAATGCGGCCCCTTGCTGTGACATAACGTGTCATTTGCATGGTTCTTAGCGTGTAGGTAAGGCATTACTTGGCTCACACTGTCATCATGCGTGACGGGGACGACTGGATTTGGTACAGGGATAATATCTGTTCGGTTTCGTCGCAATTCACCCGATGCTTGGGCTATGTGGTATGATCGGTTTTTTTAGTTGGGAAGGCATGAGGGGCTGGGAAATTGTTCCTTGTACACCTGGCCTTCCTCTGATCGAAACGGCTGTACCGACTGGTACGGGGCGTCTCACACCGACTCTGTCGTCTGTCATAGTCTGCCTTGTCCTTTCCCTTGTTTTTTCCTATCAGGCCCCCCCCCCCCCCCCCAATTCTTCTGGCAAGAGAGGGAGATACAAAGGGGAGATACAAGTGTAGATCGAGCTACGGAATACAAAGCAGAATTTTCTGAATACAAATCAAGAATCTTCTGAATTCAAAAAGAGTCTTCAACGAGAATGTCCTTGAAATGTCCTTAGACAGTCTTAAGTACACGGAAAGTTCCACACTGCGCACTGAGATCACTAACTTTCCTGTAGCCATGCTTAGTCGGCGCACACAGTCCATGCGGAGTGCACAAATCGTCTCAACTAGTCTCTTCTTGCATACCCATGCCTAAGTGTTGCACCGAAAGCTGCCAGTGGAGAGAATTCACAGAAAGGAGCCCGGTCCAAGCTTACGCCTCAAAATCACTTATTGAATGCCAGGCGCAAACGTTTAAGTCGTAAAGGGGCCGCTGAAGATCCACTGACACAGAAATTGAAGAGCGGTGACAACGTCCAAAACTTTAACACAGATCTGAAGCTTCCTGAGAAAAGAGATCATTGTGGCACACCATACAGTCCTGCGCCACATCACACGCAAAGTTCAATCTAGTTCTCTGTCTAGCTCTGCCGGTCTTCATTGTCGAGGTTCATTAGCGGAGCTGCTTCCGTGGTCATCAGCCATATGTCGTCGTTGAGATGACGTGGTGGCTTTAACAGTCCTCATACCCCCCCCCCCCCTCTCGCTGGCCATTACCGTTGTCAGGATGGGGCATGATTGGCGGGTCCTCCTGGGAGTTTTCGTAGGAAGGGTCTTCGTTGTCAGGGTGCCATTCGGAGTCAGAGTTGTCGTCGTCAGATGAACTGGATGATGCGTCTTGCTCTCCCTCTTCCTCGTCGGAACTGCTGTCAGAGGAGTCACCGGCGGGTTTGTTTATCCTGGGTGGGTGGGGCTCCACGAAGCGTGTGTTTGGTTGAGCTGCTGGCCCATAGCGGTCCATGGTGTCAGGGTCCCAGTAGGGTCCTGGACTTCGCAACCCTTTCTGCCGTTGCGTCTTCGGTCGATGCAACCTTGTATGTGACGGGACTCCTTTTCACCATGACTCTAAATGGAGCAGTGTAGAGAAGAACGAGTTTCTTCGTAACACCCTTCTCAGCGTTGGATGGGACATGGTTGGTAATCTTCACCAGTTCTCCTGGCTTGTATGTGGTTTTTGTCGTAGCCGAGCTTAATCGTTCTGGCCGCTTCAGCGAGATGTGCAACAGCAAGGTCAGTGGCCCTTGCCAGCACTTCTCTTTGCTTCTCCATCTGGTCCTCTCCGGAAAGCCCTGATTCTGTGTCCGGCAGACTGAGAACTGCCAGAGGGTGTCTTGGGTCTCTCCCGTGCATGAGAAAGTGCGGAGTTTCTCCTGTGCTGATACTTGGAGCGGTGCGTATGGCCTATTGAAGTGCGGGAAGAAGTGGCCCCCAGCTGCTGTTGTCGTGGATGAAGGCTCTTAAACAGCCCTTCAGTGTCCTGTTGACCCTCTCTGTGGAGTTGGATTGAGAGTGATAAGTCGTTGTGCGATGGTGCTTCACCCGAGACAAGGTGAGGATTTCCTCAAAGATCTTAGCCATGAACGCCGGTCCATTGTCTGAGATGAGAATGTCTGGTCCGCCGTGCTCTTGGATAATCTCCCTCAGCAGTTTTTTCGCTGCCGTCTTCGCCGTTGCGTTCTTGGTGGGGATTAGCCTGCAATAGTTAATAGTCTACCATGGTGAGAATGTAGACGTTGCGGTGAGTCGTCTCTGGGAGTGGTCCTACGAAGTCTACCCCTGGCATGTGGAAGGGATGGTCTGGGATCACTGGTTGCATATCTCCAGCTTTCTTCTTTTGAGAGTTTTTAGCCAGTTGACAGTTGTGGCAACTTCAAACGTATCTCTTACAGTCCGTAAACATCCTTGGCCAGCGAGCAATGGCACGGAGACGCTGCATGGTCTTGGTTACCCCTAGATGACCCGCCTGCTGATGGTCATGGCAGTCATGGAGATAGGACCGCTGCAGCGCCGTGGGAACATAAATCCCATGTTAGTCTCAAGGCTGGCACGGCGTCACAGTGCTTAAAGTCGTGAACAGAACTCCTACAGAATATACAAAATGTACGGCGTCTCTGACGACCTCATTGGTTGGTTTGACGTCTGTTAGGTGGCGGGGGTGGCATCATTGGCCCTTCTCCCATCTCCTGCCTGGCATAATGTGCAGGATGCTCGTATGACTGGTTAGAATTATAAAAAATACAGGTTGGCCATCTGGTATTGGGTGGAGAGAATGTCCATTCTCCATAATTCAGACGTTGGTCTATCAGGTGGCCCGTTCTTTCGTACTCTCGTAACAGTTCTTGATTAGCATGGAGATATGCTTGAGCCTGGCCGATAACTTGAGGCGGCGTCGTAAAACAAGGATGTTCACTGCACAGGTAGGTGAGGCTACCTATCAACTCTTGTTTGCAGGAGTTCGAAAGAATTACTGCCTGAGTGCAGTAATAATTCCCGGGCAACTCGCAAGGTCGGGTGGTGTATTCACCTGAGGGTCCAAACACACTTGGTTTTTGGTGAGAGGGTAAATAGGGTAGCCACTATTTCTCCAAGCAGGGCCTTCGATCGTCGAATATAGGCTGAGAGGTCTTCTGTAGTAGTCATTTGAATAGACATGAACTCCTAATTTCCTCATTTAATCTACTCTAGCATAATCTAGGTTCAACTGGTCCCAAATGGTTTTCTCATATTGATGCGTCCTGAAACGTACTAAGATGTTAGGTGATATTGTTCGCAAATAAGCATCATTTTGCATTTAGTATTTTTATGATTCCATTGAGCGAGTTCTTCTGAGGTAGCCCCATTTAGGTCTAGGGGCTCATTTACTAGAACGTCCAGGGTAGACCCCGTCTCTTCTGCTATAAACATTGGAACAACTTCTTCCACACTTTAAATGTCTCAAACTCTAAGAAGGGTATTCCTTTCTAGTACAAAGGTTGCTGCTGTCTCTGCCTGTGTTGATTGTTTCTGATCAATAGTGGGACCCACAACTGGGCCATTATCCTGTTTCCTGCATTCCGCTTCGATGAGAATCCATAGGAGACATTGCAATCTATGGATCTTTCCTTCCTTTTTTCATATGTTCCCCAGTTCGGGTACACGGTCTGGCTTTATGGGTTGATCGATGCTACCGTTATGTTAAGGAAGGAGTGTCGTCGCCACCGTTGTGGTGAAGGGGTAAGTTGACACTGCCTTTTTTGCGGCGAAGATGCCACTACTGCAATAACAGATGCAACTGGCGTTACCTGCTTCGTCCAACAAGGTGATAACATCCTAGAAGTCCGGTACTGGAGATGTGGGCTGTCGTTAGAGCAGTGTGCGATTACCAAAGTCAGAGCGTGGCTTGATTTCCTCCACGGCCTCTCGATCAATAGATGCAGAAGGATTATTCGATTGATCTTGACAACCGTTGTAATAAAAGGGAATACACTTCGACAGCCGTCAGTGGTCTGGATCTTACTGCCCCGAAAATGCCGTGCTGCGTAAGACTAGGAACATTGATCATTAAAGAAGAAAAAAATCGGGAGAAAAGTTTATGGTCCGGATGATTTCTTGACAGGAATATGATAAATCCGGGTTGCTAGTGTCATTCCTCAGCTGGGGGTTTGAGGTCTGTTTACCCTTATCAAGCTTGATTATAGTCTCGTAGAAGCTCATAGAAGTTAACGTCCACCATCTTATAGGCCTATCAAGTCCTTAAGGGAATGCTTACTTGACGTTTCGGAGTTTCATCAGTCACCTTACCCTAATCCTTCTGCATACAAGTTGAATTGTCATAAATGACGAGCTGCCATAGAAACTCCACCCCTATACTGGGTAGAACAGTCTTGGTCGCACAAGCAAAGCAAAAAATCTAACTCATTGGAGGAGTGAAGGAAAAAACCTGGAGGCTCGATTCACTCCTTGTTCATCTGTAGAACTTTTAAGTGGAAATTATTATTGGCATTGTAGACGACAATCGGTATTAGAGCTCATGCCCCTATTATAGATATACGCAGCAACAATACAGCAAATGGAGATATACATTGTTGGCGGTCCATTACAGGTTCTCAGTCAATACTCGGTACACTTAGGAGGGTAACAATTATGGTACAACAATGGACTTACAAATATTCCGTCTGGGGCGCTTATGATTGATACAATCGTTATGAACAGCATCTATCTTGGCCAAGGGTTTTTGCTACAGTAAGGAAAGTCCCAACTAAAATCAAGAGTTTTTTATCGTCAACGAACTGTGGCATTCTCAATGCTAGTAACACCTAAAGGTATGTTGTATTTATAAAGCGTAAACAAAAATACCCAGGTACTCATTAAGCTAAATCCGACCAACGGCAAACAACTGTGAGTGTATTTCATACGTTTGTCCTGGAAAAAATGGAGCAAAAATGTGGTGAGGGGGCTGGGTCTAAAGCCATCTCCCACAAAAAAGGCAGATCGACCTCCATAACGTTCTGCAGGATCCGAAAAGTCATGACAAGGTCGAACTTCAATCTATGTAACTCCAACAATTCCAAACCAAGTCGCTCAAGGCGCACCCTGTATGAAATATTGCAAATCCCGGAAGATTTTTAGTGAATCGTCTTTGCACCGCCTCCACGGAATCAATGTCCTGTGCCAAATAAGGCGACCAAACTGGGGTGGCATACTCCTAGACCGGGTGTACAAAATCCTTAAATGCCCAAACCAATGTCGCTGGATTTCCAAATGTGAAACATCCTTTAACAGTGGCTGCTCGGCGATACGTGAAGGCACACGCCTTTCGGCAGTGAAGGAGGATTTCAGGAAAACTAAACTTCCAAATCCCTGACGGAAGTATTTCCTAATTTCAGGTCGATTGGGCGCATGGATTAATGATACCAACATGGAAGGAGTGGCATTTAGGGATTGCAAGTCGGAGTTACTAGCATTCCAACCAGCCCCCAACATACCGGATCTGTGTAACAAGATCCTGGGAGTGGGATCCATACAAATTTTCTCCCCCAACTTTTAAGTCGTCAGGAAATTTAAAGCCAAAAGTATTCGGATTCTTAAATGTATGATCATTAAATGTAAATTAGAAACAGGCGGGGACCCAGGACAGATCCCTGGGGGATCCCAACATGGAACAATTATCCAGGAAGAAAAGCTGTTGTCTACTAATACCCTTTGCTACCTATTTCGAAGGAAGGCTGATAGCCAGTCCTTAATTTTTCCAGAGATGCCGCAACAAGTAATCTTGAAAAGAAGCTTTCGGTGAATGACAGACTCGAAGGCCTTTTTAAAATCAAAATAAATGGTGTCTGGAGGGACACCAACATGGAGTGCACTTGTCCAACGATCAAGGACTAAAAGCAATTGGTGAGTTGTTGACCTTCCTGGGAGAAAATCAAACTGATCATGTCGAATGATAGAATGGTTCCTAAGAAAAAACCAAAACGTTGTGAATAACAGTGTCCGGTAAGTTTACAAGCAACACAAGTAAGGGCAATAGGTCTGTAATTCGAGGGCTCAGAAGGGGAGCCTTTCTTAAAGACAGGAATCACGTGTCCCTGGCGCCATACTAATACGAGGGTACTTTGCTCAAGTGAAATTGAAAAGAGCCTGTAGAGGGGGTAGCTGATTTCATGAGCCAGTTTCTTTGAAGAAAAGCCGAGAGACGGTCCGGCCCACATGACTTGCTTGGTTTAATCTTGTTCAAAGCAGAGAGGACGGTGTTCTGAGGCAATTCTACCAAGATATACAAAGCCTCAAACACCTTAGTGTCGTCAGAAATGACACTAAGATTACCATTATCAAGAATAGTGTTCGAAGCAAATGTAGAACTGAGGGCCTTTGCCGTTCCAGTATTCTCAGTAATGTAACAATCATCCACTTTAAGTGGGGGAAGAGCTCTAGAAGAATCAGTTGACCTGCGAAAGTATTAAAGTAGGGAGGATATAATCCCTCTTTGATCACTGCTGAATCTTTCTCCCAGTGCTAAGCTTCGCTAGAATCAGAATGCAGTTTTGCAGTGTGTCAGTGTGTTGCAGTTTCTTGCAGTGTTGTAATTTAACGAAACAACAGGGCTAGGGTTATGTTTGAAGCTTCGCCAGAGCTTGAGCTTTCTGATGCGTAGTTTGTTGATCTGGCAAGGGAGATAATCTTGATCTATATTTTTAGGAGGACGTGAATTTACTCTGTTGAAGGTGATATGACCCGTCAGGATACTATGGAAGCAAGTCCAAGCCTGTTCCATGCCTTAGGAAGAAAAATAATGTTATCTCAGTCCACGGCAGAGAGGGAGGACTTAAGTTTGACAAAATCAATTTTTCCCTTCCCTAAGGCAAGCTTACACCCCATGGATCCTCCAGAAGCCGTACCAGAAAACTTTACAGTAAAAGATAAAACACAATGGTCACTATTACCAAAGTGTGCACCAATGCAGACATAAAAAATGACGCTTGTCATGAGAAAAAATAAGATCCAAGAAGTTTGTTTCCCTCGTGGGCTGATCAACCAATTGGATCAACCAATGAGATCGAGAAAATACCTGTGATGTCTATCCAAGGCAACATTTCGATCCCAATCAACTGTTGAAATGGTTAAAGTCGCTAAGTAAAACATTTGAATGACAAGGATTCAAGGACCCTTCAGTGAAACAACAAAGCTTAAGGATTTCTGAATCCACGTAGCTGCTGTTAAAAAAATAAATAAAATAAATGCCAAACTGCCACAAAAATTTCGCATCGTGCATTTTTTTGTGCCCCTCTGCGTATTTTGTGTGACGTGTAAACCTTAGACATATGAGAAACACGTTGGGAAACTTTACCGCTTGAAAATGATAGTGTTGTGGGAAGTAACGCGAAAGAAACTCTGTACCAAATTAGAACATCCTTATGGCACCATATTGCTTTCACTAGCTGGCCTCTGGCTTCCTAGTAGCATACGTTGCTCTAATTATTAAAAAAAAAATGGGCCACAGCCACTGGGAACAACCAGCCCACCTTTGATATGGTGGTAATGCGATTTATAAAAATCCAGTGTGCACGAACATGTACAAAATAAACTTTGTAATACTTCAATTATTAGCAGTATTTTGTTCCGATAGAGATCTCTATTTGAGTATTTTGCCTAAAGCCTAATTATAACACCTGCCTATAAATTTCACTAACACCTACACGAGAAAATATTTACTTATAAACGCCTTTGCTGCTTCCCCATTTCACAGTTGTTTGTATTCATTCTGTTGGTCTCGTGACCGAGGACCATGGTGGAAAAAACAACCCTCAAAACCAAGACAGGACAGAAATAAACCATAATGAAACGGAAAGATTTTTGTCCTTTCCTTATTCTGAGGAGTGCTAACTAGAAAAATTGGAATTAACAAACTCTTCAGTCGTCAGTTTTTTGTGGACCACCCTGTATTTTTCAATGGTTTCTGATCGCTTACCATCTGTCATGAAGGCATACATTTCCACTCTTATCAGTGCCGCAATTATGAGGTGCAAGGGGGCCCAAAATTCTGGCAGAAGAGCCCAAATTTTACCAAAAAATTAACGTTTAATACTCCAGTAGTTGGAGAGGGGGGGGGGGGGCTACATTTTGCCCTTGCACCATACCTTGCATAAGGCTAATTGTGGTACTGGCTTGTGTTAGCCATGCTTTAGAGAGGAACCTTTTCTCATATAATAGTGGATCTCAAAGTAGGAGCATACTCACTACTTTTTGGTATCTACAGCCCATATTCCGAATTTGTGCTCAATGTCTAACTCGGACTTACATGACGTCATAATTATTTAGTGACATTCACCACAAGAACCTCGTATGGGTACGACTGGAAGAACTTCAATATTGAATGGCACGAAATAACTGACGTAATTTCAAGAGTTTGAGTTTGAGATTGAGTACGTATTTGGAATGGGGCTCTTAGCCTGTTCTCGGGGACGGGGGTAGGGCACGGGAGGGGGTTAGGGCAGGGTGAGGGATGGGGTTAGGGATTACGGGGGTAGGGGTAGAGTATACGCCACCATTGTTCATAAGCAATTTTTTCCACTCATATCAACAGAACAGTTTGCGGGCCACTTAGATACTGTGATTCGTCCACACCTGTAAACCAACTTCTTTGATGGTTTCAACGCTCAGTTGCACATCACGTCACGTGATATCTAATAACCATAACTATTCTAGAACCAAGTATTGATTTTTTTTTAAGAGAAATTTGGTGAAGTATTAGCTATATTATTTAAATGTTTACGAAAGTAAACATAAAATTTTGGGCACAGGGGTTGGAATTTTTTTTTAATAAACACCTTAAAATCTGCAGAGCTGTAAGCAGAGATAGTTGGCACTTCGGCTGTAGCCTCATGCTTCGGAATATTCATATCGAAAATTACATTACGCACATTTCAAGCCTATCCCCA
>JAHWFP010195551.1:561-12753 GCA_023313725.1 Lithobius niger | reverse complement strand
GGAGATTCTTTTACACATATTAGTGCGACGCTGATGTCTTTTTCTAATATCTGTTTCTTTAGGACTTTAAGTTTTTTAAGGCTTACATCCGTATTTTATACGCTTAAGCGTTTTTTAAAACGAATTATAGTTAGATGAGAGAACTTTGGTGACACAGGTTGAACAGCCTACAGACATTAGTTCGGGTTGCAGTTAGAACTTAGATACTTCAACGAACTCCTTTTGTTATACTTTAACAATTTTTAATGAGTTGTGGCTAGAAATACAGTACTAGGATTATATTATTATTTAATTATTATTTTTTAGGTTTACGCAGGCATTTTCTTATTGTTTGGCATCATCTCGGGGGCAATCGCTGGTATTTGGAAAGGAGGTAAGTGACACATGAATGTAACTATAGTAGTAACACAATTAATTACGTTTAATGTAAGCAGGTTCCAAATAATTTCATGTTTCCCTTAAACAATTCCTTCTATCTTCTTTACCCATCTATATTCCATGTTTAGAAGCAATTTCATTCTTCATGAAACTGTTATTCAAGTTCCGGTAATTCTGTGTTTTTTCCAAACATTTCTGCATTTAACCTAAACTGATCCTGGTTCCCCCATGTCCACATATTACCAAACACATCATGGCTTCGAAATCATTTTAAACATTGCAATGGCTCCATTTTCTGAAACATATATGCGTATTATGCTGTATTTCCAAATAATTCCATCTTTAAAAAAACAGTTCCATGTCTTCTCCGAATTGTCTATGTCTTCGAAACCACTGGCGAAATCCAACTCCTCGAGCACTGATATGTACTGTCCCAGCATTTACGCATGTTTTCAAGCTATTCCATCTTTATCCTACACTGATCTATGTCTTTCCCAAATTGTATCTTCAAAATCGCTCAAAACATCCCCAAGGACCAACGTCTTCTTTAAATACTTAATTGTGTTTTCAAATCATTTCCGTGTCTTCCCGAACAGTTTCATCGTTTTCTTTAACAGGTCCTGGTCTCTTCTGGGATGTCTTGAACGTTTTTAAAGACGCAGGCAGTTTGGGAAGATATGAGCCTGTTTAAGAAAAACATGGAATTTTGGAAACACATTGGATTGTCATGTCTTTTAAATCACTCTATACATCTCAAAGGACCAATGTGTTTTTCAGACAGTTTTTGTGTTCTGCACCGACAGTTCTGTCTCCTTCGAAACTATACCATCCGTTTCTCAAACAGATTACGTGTTCCCACACTGCTGTTTTTGAAACCGCTCATGATATTCCAAAAGAGCCATTTGTCTTCCTCTTTCAGTTATGCATATTTTTTTATGCAGGGGTCATGTCATCCCCAAACTGTCTGTCTGTGGAAGCAGTTAAGACATTCCAAACGTGTTTTTTTTTTAACATTTAAGTTTGCTCTTTTTACATTTTGTGTCTTTTCTAGGAGTTCCAAACTATTCATAAAGAAATCCACGTTTCCCCCAGAGCATTCTCATCCCAAAAGACCCATGTCTTCTTTAAACAGTTCTGCATGTTCTCCCGCCATTTTTTTTAATGGATTCGCCTTTTCCTCAAACAACCTCATATCCCCTAAGCAATTCCATAGCTTTCAAACAATTTTGCTTACTCCATGCATTTTTACGCATTCCTTAAGCAGTTCTATGTCTTCACACAGGAGTTCCTTGGTAGATTTCTACCAGTCTTTCACGCTCGCAGCTCACCAAAGGTTGAAATAAAAAAATCCATTACTTTTGTTTCGGGATCATAAACATATCGGTTTGAAACCGTTTTGAAAATAGTTCAACTTTCATAGTTGAACATTCGATTGAATAAATTAAAACAGTCGGTTTTGCTTTATTTCCAGCAATTGATGTCTCCCTTGTTTGTTGGAAACGGTACATTATGAATCGTCAACTTGTCCAAGTTAATACTGCAAATGCCTGAAAGGCTTTCTCAATAAAACTAAACCACTGTTAATTTTGGTACAATTTCAGCTGTATTTTCTGTACACTCTTTGTTAACATTGTTAATTCAAAATAGATTTCTGTTATTTGTAACCTTCGAGGTTTTCGCAACGTAACTCTATCTCAATAATACTAATAATATAAACTTATTACATACGAGCATGCTGAAAGGTATGGAAAGGTTCACATTTGCGACCACTAATCCCCATTATAGACATTAAAAAATAATCCATCAAAGAAAACAAACCAAAGCAGATGTTGCTTCTTGTCAAATAAAAACCAAAATACAAACATAACTCAGAGCACTGAACATAAATAATAAAGAAAAAATTCACGATATCAAGCTAAGCCCACCTTATGTGCTTTTCAAGATTAGATTTGGTCGATCTTGTTTTGAACCTACCAAAGTGGGAGCAATGACAACATCAGTTGGCAGGCCATTCCAAACTTTAACCCCCACGGTTTGTATAGAAAAATGTATGACAGTTTCATAAAAAAGGTTGTACTGTTAATTTTAAGGAATGTTCCCTCGTACTACCATCTACCATATGGTGAAAAAAAGAGGTTACAGTCAGAAGTCTCACATTTTGTTTAAAAGATTAAAAGTGTGGATGAGGTCTGTGCTTAGTCTGCACAATTCAAGGGTGTTTGCATTTAAAGAACTTAAGCTGGTCACTGTAACCTTCATCATTAAGAACAGGGAAATACTTAATGAACAATCGCTGCACTGACCCAATGTCCTCCATGGGGCAAGGGAACCAGACTGGGCTCACAAATTCAAGAATCGGTCGAACATAAACAGAGAAGTCAAAAATGATGTCTGCCATCAGACCAGCAAACAATGGATTTTAGGGCAAACGACGACAATTCTAAATCGTCGTCATATGTTACGATGTGTTTATATAATTCAACATCAGAAATTGTGGGTATTCACGTAATTTGAGTATCAAATACAAGGTCAGATAAATACAATAAGAACAGCAGCAGACATCTTTGAGACAAACCGCTAGTTACTGGCTTTGTATTAGTACTGCGAGATTTATGGATTGATTGATGATGGATTGATGACCTCGGCGTTCATCTTACAGCTGACATTAAATCGTCCACGCATTGCAGCCTAATTGTTGCAAAAGCGTATAAGCGTTTGGTAATTGTTGAACGCTGCTTCAAGTCGGGAAACCTACGGGAAATCTATTTGCCCCACCGAAATCACCAGGGGTCAATCGTTGAAATTGGCAATGGCATTGGCACACCTTGATTCTAGGAGGAATTTCTTTGCTGTGAGGGTGGTTCACCCTTGGAATTCCTTACCTGAGACGACTATGAGTGCGCATACGGTGGAACGTTTCATCACTCTGTTGAAAAAAATCATGCCTCAGACTTTTTTTGAAGCAACCAGCTTTTGTGCTTGTTCTTCCGGTAACTACTACCCGGTGACTATTAAATACCCATTGTTTTGGACTGAGTAAGTGGCCTTGCCGTTCGTTCTCCTTACCATTTTATGTCTAGACGTGTGCCGCGCCAAGTTAGGCAACAATCATCACAACAAACATCACATCAATTCAATTGTCGAGATTGTAAACCATTCTAGCGTGGCGCCATAGCGTCATTGTCTTATATCTTGAAGCATAGTTGGCACATTTCAGGTACTTGAGGAAAAATAATAATGCGGTACAAAAGCTAATTGTGTTGAAATCAAGAGCAATGACCCACCTGGCAAAAATTAATTCGTGTAGGAATGCCAGCTAGGCTGGTTTTAATGCAAAATCTGACCCTCAATAACGTTGAAAATGTGTAACTAGCTACACTAGCTAGCTAATTCTAGTACGCTCATCCCCATGTTAATTTCCATAGGGTGATTACTCATCGATACCGAGATAACGGGAAGGCTTCCAGCTGTGAAATTGGATGAATGGCTACAGTACGATACGAACTGCGTACCTTTTATGGTTTAGAGTATAACGAGGATGGCGTGGGATGGCGCGTAAGTACGAAAATATTGTTATAACCATTGTTAGTATTGTCGGCATCGTCTCTCATTGGACGGTCAAAGTTCGGACAATGACAACGTGTATACTGACGTGCGCGCCTAGACACACACTAGTGTAGCACGATGAATCTAAACAACGTTGCCAAAGAAATTGTATTCACGTCCAATTCACGAAAAATAAACCATCTCTAAAAACAAAGCTAAATAAACAAAGGAAAAAACTGGTGAAGAGGCCACCAAGGTGAGAGTGCTTTGGCCCTTCAAAGAACTGATATCAACACACCAAAACTAACGAAATAAAACAAATTACAACAAAATTAAAACCAAACCAAAAACCTATAAAGAGGTGACCAAGTTGAGAATGGTTCGACCTATAGGCAAAGGGTAGTAGCAAATTGTTAAAAACCAATTTCTTGTTGACATGCCACGTTATTAGAAATCTGCACAGTAGCATAGTTGAGTCTAATACACAATTAAAAAAAAAGGACTGATATGATATCAAAAACCAAAACTGGTAAAGGGAGCCGCCAAGTTCCGAATTGTTCGACCCTTCAAAGGAGTGATATCAACACACCAAAACAATCGCCAACCTAATCATACCGAATAATACTTTGGACTTTAAATGAAAACTTGAACATTGCTACCGAAATTGGCAATGTTTTAGTTTTCATTTAACCTTCGAATTATTAAGCGGTGCCATAACTTGGCGAATGTTTTGGTGTGTTGATATCACTCCTTTGATATCGCTAAAATTAGATAATCCTTTATGATGGATTCATCATCGCGTATTCAACCACAAAAATTTCGCCGGTGAAATAATAGACAAATTTGCTAAATTTGTTGTTTTTGCCTTGAATGAACTCAATTTTCATCTTGTTTAGTCACATTGGTAAATATTAGTATTAGTTTTAAATCATCTTACTGAACAAGGGTCAGATTTATTTGTTTCTTTGCTTTGTTAAATGCATAGATTTAAGTTACGATGAATTGGCGGATCCAGACCGTAACATTGATGATGTACTGAACGTAATTCACGTCACCCTGATCACTTACTTGGGTGTTGTTCTTGCCGTATTCGCCATAGTATACACGATTGCTGGAATATGTCTTCTCACTGGGCTATGGAAGGTAAAGAGCATGAATTGTTTTTAAAACACACCCTGGGTTTAAGAACATACACTTATAGTTAATAATTGAAATTTTTGCAAAAGAAAAAACTGAAAAAAGCTAATACAGCATTTTATACAGTATTAATTTGAACATATTGCAGCCATTATTTGTGTACGTGTGTGATTTTGAAATTTTTTACAGAGATTTTTAAAAATGTGAACAGATTAATTAGTTTCAGGGAGTGGCTTTACATGAGCATCCAGTGATTATTATGGGGAGTTGAAACGTCACTGCTAAACTTGGCAGATTATCTCCAATGTTGCCTTTTCGCTGCAGACAACCAGATTACTGTGAGGATCAGGAAGCTTAGTCATCACAGCAACTATTCGTGCCTAGAATACAAGCAATTACAATCAATTACAAGCAATTACAATAACAAGTAATTACAATAATAAGCAATAAGAACTATAGTGGCTAGAAATTATCTGGAATTCTCCACATTGCGAAGGTTTAGTCTTCTCCGGCTCCCAACGAAATCAGTCATGAGAATTCAGAAGCAAATCAGAAAATTGTTTGGTCAGGAAGATTTCTTTACCTTATTGTATAATCCGTGACAATAAGGTAAAGAAATCTTCCTGACAAAACAGCTTTCTGATTTGCTTCTGAATTCTCATGGCTGATATCGTTGCGAGCCAGTGAAGACTAACCCATCGCAATGTGGAGAATTTCAGATGATTTCTATCTAGTCACTATAGTTATTATTGCTTGGAAAGAACAGAACATGGAATAGGTTCTTAAAAAGTTGTAGCATTAAGCTAGGCAAGGTAGTCGCCATGATGACTAAGATTCCTCATCACACAGTTATCTTGGTTATCCAAGTTTAGCAGTGACGTCTTCTAACTCCCCTTATACGACTGCAAGCTTTTACCCAAATAATTTCATAGGTAACTTCTGGTAGTGTTGTTACCACTGCAATTAACCTTCGCCATCACATCGCCACTAGCAACCAAATTCTATCTGCAAGTATGCAAAACGAATCGTTGCATAAACACGATCTTATGGCTGTAAATTTACTCACAAAATATTTTAAGAGTTTAAACTATAGCATCATCAGTTACCCGTCTGGCTTCAACCCCGCACGTCCCCGGTGCAAAGCACACCGGTCTTTAGCCCTGGGATGCAAGCAGACAAGTTGCGGGAACACGTGTCCGTCATCCCGCGTGCTGTTGCCTCTGGGGTCACCATCTTCTGGGGCCGTCAATCTAGCCATCTGGCTTTCAACCATGCACTTCCCCGGTGCAAGGGACACCAGCACCCAAGTTGCGGGAAGACGTCCCGCAGGCTATTGCAGCAAACTTCTTCAACACCTACACAGACCTTCAAGTTCGCCATCGGCAAACCATTCGTCCTAAACCCTTCAAACTCGGTGGGCGCCTAGCTGGCCATACCCCCAGGACGTCCAAAAAAATTCAGACCCACAGCCCCAGTAGAAGAAGCGCTATTAAATAAACCGGCTTTGAGTGTAGGCCTATATAGGCCTATATAGGCCTAAATACTTCGACCGTCAATAGCGGACGAAGGAAACGAGCTACGACCCTGGGGATAGGCTAGATCGCTTTAGGAGGACGAAATACCCCTGGCTACCAAGTTTCATACCTAAAACACGAGTGGTTATGGAGAAACAGCATACCTGTGGTTAGGTGAGGTTAGGTTAGGTTAGTGGGACTTAGCCATTTTTTTGAAGTTCAAATGGTGACGGTTAACATCCGTTCCATGCTGCCAGAGACTAAGTCCCAACAGGCAACTTCGTACTGGGGGATTTGTCGGCATCAGACTGACTGTTCTCCCAACAACGCCAGTCCCTGGAATACCAGGGCTGGCTTTTTTTCTGAAGTCCAAATGGTGACGGTTAACATCCGTCCTGACGGGGTTTTCTTCGAATAGCTCGGCTCACAGAGGTCTCACGGACTTGTGGTTGGGCTTAAAATGTGCGTACGGACGAGGGCTACCCGCACACCGAGTTTCATCAAGTTTACACGACCAGTTTTTGAGCCCCGACCGTTTGACCATATGTGGGACTTAGCCATTTTTTCGATGGCCAAACGGTGACGGTTAACATCCGTCCAAACGGGGTCTTGTTCGAATAGCTCGGCTCACAGAGGTCTCACGAACTTGTGGTTGGGCTTAAAATGTGCGTACGGACGAGGGCTACCCTCACACCGAGTTTCATCAAGTTTACACGACCAGTTTTTCAGCCCCGACACTTTAACCGATTTGTTGTACCTTCCGTAATGCTACGAAAAGAGCCTTTGGGGTGACCAGCAAGACAGGGTTGGGGCCACGGAGCCCATCTGCTGGGGCCGTCCATCTCGCATCGTCCCCCGGGCGCATGCCGCTTTTGGCGGCGATCCGACCACTTTTCATTTTTCCTGCGTTAGCAACGCTGGTTTCGAGTGTACGCGGGAGAAGCCACCCGAGGGGCAGCAAGCGTTTTTTTACGTGGTCGCAGGGTTTTTTTCGAATAGCTCGAAAACTATTCGTCCGATTTTGATGGGGTTAGGCTTGTTAGATCGGCCATGAAAAGACCTATCTACCTTCCAAAATTCAGACCTCTAGCACTTCTGGTTCGCGATTTGACCTGCGTTAGCAACGCTAGGTGCACTTCCACATAGTATATAGGGACAGTAGTCTCACTGTAGCTCTGGCTGTACTAGCTGTAGTGGCTGTACTAGCTGGCCGATCAAAGTGCGACTCTGTCCTGTGTCTCCCCGAGAGTGTAGGGATGCCTTCGGCATGCCTTGGACGATCTTCCCTGGTGGTTCATTTGCCTCGGTTAGCAACGCTAGGTGCACCTGGAAACGTCGCGCGGCCGAGCCTGGTTTTGCAACCGATCAGAGCACGATTTGTTCAGGGCTTTGGCTACTCCATGCCGCAAAACCGCACTCTGGCACGGGTAAGAGAATCTCGTTTTCGTTAGTAAGAATCCCCTTCTTCTGCGTTAGCAACGCTGATGTAGGGGTCCAAATCTTACATATGGAGGGCAACTCGAGGCGACCGAAAAGCCACGGTACGCCAAATACATCTTGGACCTTGGGTTATTGAAGTAGACATGTGGTATGAAAGGGCTTTTGGCAGAATGAGTGCATGTTTGGCCGGAGGAATGCCTGATCTTCGGCAGATGATGGGAAAAGAAGGCGCCAGGTCGCAGTTTAGCCGAAGGAGTGCTAGATCTTTGGCAGGTGATGGGAAAAGAAGGTGCCTGGTCACATTTTAGCCGAAGGAGTGCCAGATCTTCGGCAGGTGATGGGAAAAGAAGGCGCCTGGTCACATTTTAGTCGAAGGCATGTACCTAGAGTGCAGTCACGTGGAAAAGGCTCCACGCTCGGCCAAGGCATGAGGCGTCCGTGGCTTTGAGGCTGAATGCTCGCATTTTAGCCGAAGGAGTGCCACACCTTGGGCAGATAATGGGAAAAGAAGGTGCCAGGTCGCATTTTAGCCGAAGGAGTGCTAGATCTTCGGCAGCTGATGGGAAAAGAAGGCGCCTGGTCACATTTTAGCCGAAGGCATGGACCTAGAGTACCGCCACATGGGAAAGGCTCCACGCTCGGCCGAGAGATGAGGCGGCTGTGGCTTTCGAGGTTGAATGCTTGCTTTTTAGCCGAAGGAGTCCCAGAACTTCGGCAGGTGATGGGAAAAGAAGGTGCCAAGTCGCATTTTAGCTAAAGTCCATGCCGCAAATGGTCAGGAGACGAGAGCTGATCACGGCCCGAAGGTAGGCTGGCAACCAAAGGCGAGAATGCTTGCACGCAATGCCTCTCCTTGGTGCCGAAGTTAGTGAAGTTGTATCCGCAACAAAACGCCCTTTGGTGTCGGGGCTGAGAGCTAGCAACAGGTGTGTCGATGGCATCAAATGGCTTGCGGGTAGTTTCCAAAGAATCGAGGTAATTTGTCTGAGGACACACTGGAGAAATGAACTGTTCCTGTGGTTGTCAAAGATTTTTCGGTTAGCAACGCTAGGTGCACTCCCAAACCTCGCAGGGCCGAGCCTGGTTTTGCAACCGATCAGAGCAGGATTTGTTCAGGGCTTTGGCTACTCCATGCCGCGAAACCGCACTTTGGCACGGGGTAGAGAATCTCGTTTTCGTTAGTAAGAATCCCCTTCTTTTGCGTTAGCAACGCTGATGTAGGGGTCCAAATCTTACATATGGAGGGCAACTCGAGGCGACCGAAAAGCCACGGTACGCCAAATACATCTCGGACCTTGGGTTATTGAAGTAGACATGTGGTATGAAAGGGCTTTTGGCAGAATGAGTGCATGTTTGGCCGGAGGAATGCCTGATCTTCGGCAGATGATGGGAAAAGAAGGTGCCAAGTTGCATTTTACCCAAAGGCCATGCCGCAAATGGTCTGGAGACGAGAACCGATCATAGCCCGAAGGTAGGCTGGCAACCAAAGGCGTGAATGCTTGCACGCAATGCCGCTCCTCGGTGCCGAAGGTATGAATACTTATCCGCAACAAATCCCCCTTTGGTGTCGGCTGAGTCCAAGAAGTGATGATGAATTGAGCTGATTGAACAGCAGGGTCAGAAGGCGAGCCTGATGAGTGAGAGTGCCCGATGATTCAAAGTATGAGGGCATGAATTTCTATCGGCCCAGCCCTACCGTAATCTTGCTCCGTCGGTCTTCGGGCCATGGGCGGGTAGGCAAGGGTAGCATGCTGAGCAAGCGACAGGATGGAGGTGAGCTCTGATGAGTGAAAGTGCCCGATGATTCAAAGTATGAGGGCATGAATGAAGTGAGGAAAGAGAAAGCCCAGAGAGAAACAACTAGAACGGGTAATGGTCTGCTTTGCCGGTCTTTGTGTGATGTACCCTTCGGCTTATTTTCACATTTTGTCCGGTAGGCAGACTGACACCTTCAGACTTTCCAGCGCTGATAGAGATCGGCCCCTCGTGGTTACGTGATCTTGATGTGCACTAAATGAAAGTCGGTAGAAGCGAGGTGTGGTTTGAAAGCAGTAGAAACGAGGCTTGGTGATTCCTGACACGTTCAGTGATAAGCGAGTGACTTGATGGTCCCGGCACATTCAGTCTTTCCAGCACCGATAGAGATCGGCCCTTCGTGGTTACGTGATCTTGAGGTGCACTAAATGAAAGCAGTGTTTGGGAACATCGGCCATGTCCTTGGCGTCAGTCTTTCCAGCACCGATAGAGATCGGCCCTTCGTGGT
This sequence comes from Lithobius niger, assembly GCA_023313725.1. NCBI lineage: Eukaryota > Metazoa > Arthropoda > Chilopoda > Lithobiomorpha > Lithobiidae > Lithobius > Lithobius niger. The sequence continues at coordinate 2,475 of JAHWFP010195551.1, read as the reverse complement.
TACGTGATCTTGATGTGCACTAAATGAAAGCAGTCCATGTGCTTGGCGGTCTTATTTGGGTGAAACTGGGAGTCCACATTGCTTTTGCCTCGGTCTTAGGTTTAAATAACGACTCTGATCAGGTCGGAACCTTACTCTTACGACCGATGTTCTTGTGATCTGGAGCCCTAAGTATTCCAAATGACTCGCGCTCACGAACGGAGATGGAGGAAGATTACTTCTCAACACCAAGTTTAGCCACATGCTAACAAACTATGTCAACTTCAACCGTGAAGGTTCAGACCCACACTCGGTGAGAGATACAGAGCATTGAAAAGTGGGCCGAAGGAATGCCATTTTCGAACGATAAATGGAGGTGGAAAACGTTGGCGGCCGAAGGAATGGGGAGAGCAGGTTGATGCGTCCAAAACAAACGGATGTGCTATTCTCCCATGCCAAGAAAACCTGCTGAGAGTCGAGGGTTCTGTTTAGCCGTGCAGACCCGCCGAATCGCTCTCAACCACCTCGGTGTCCTAATTTAAGGAGTACTGGGGTGGCAACGGTTACTGACTTGCTTTCTGCGGTCTGAGTGCTCTACGTCTTCTTCGGATGGTTCGGGGGCACGAAGGACGGGTTAGCTGCTACGATGACGGAGTGTGTTTACTTTTTCGGCTAGGGCACACGAAGTCGGCTAGCATCATCAGTCTGTGTTTACGTCTTGTTCGCATGGTTCGGGCACATGACTGGTGGTGTAGGCAGGTCAGGCCAGATCGGGTACTTTAAAGGAAGGAGTCCCTGGGTTCGCCTAAATTCCATCTTCTACGTACACTTTGGTACTCGATGAATTCTCCGGAGGTAAGGCAGCATGTCTTTTTATTTATTGCTTGCTGGAACTCCCGGGAACCCTGAAAGCAACGCCGGGGGTTAATATAAATTGCGTTCTTCCCTACCACAGAGGGATAAATGCGCTGTGGCGCCAATTACGGCATCGAGCAGTGTCCCGCACATTGCCGATGGCAAGCACTAGGGAAGGGCGGCTGTCTCGTGCAGCTGTGTTCCTGACCGCGCTTCGGCGCAGCGTGCCTGAACACATAAGTGATGGGATTGAGAGAGTTCTGTAAGATGATTTGGTTCTGTGATACCGTGTGACTGCACGTACGAAATAAACGAAAGTAAGATGGGCAAGTAGAGCTTGAAAGCTGAATGGAAAGCGGGGTTCTGCCAAAGTGGTGAGGGCAAACCTGGAGAAAAAATGAAAAAAACCACAAATGCGCTCGGTACGAGAGACACCGCCCGTCCTCGTGACCGAAAAGAGCGTGACACAAAAGGACGATATTCAGAATATGCTTGAGACTTACCTGCTGCTTTGTTGATCATGCTGTGCGATGTCGCCGGAAGGTGTTAGCACTTGGGTGCCGGAGGCATGACATTTCGGGGAATGGTAGCTGTTGACGAGCTTTGAGCTTGGAAGCAGCATTGCCGTGACCTGAGTTGGGAGTCTCGGCTCTTGTGCTATAGATCCTTGGGCGGGCCTTTGATCCTTTGGCTTCGGCCTTAGAGGTTGGGTGTGTCGTGCACAGACCGCCGGCGAATGCATTTAAGAGACTGGTCTTGTACTGTGGATGAGCACTGACGCCTTGTCTGGGCCTACCGTAATCTTGCTCTGTCGGTCTTTGATTGTCCCGTGATTCTTCGGATGATTCGGGCACACTGGCTGCGTGGCGGGTACGCAAGGGTAGCATCCTAGGCATAGCTGATGAGCTTAGAAATGGTGTAGACTGGACTCACTTGCGTAGTAGTCTGGCTGCCCCTCTTGCGCTCAGAACTAATTCGAGATGATGTTGACTGCAGGCCTGTGAGTCTGGTGAGTCCTGCTGAAAGAGTTAGCGGCTTGGCCCTACCGTAAGCTTCCTCCGTCGGTCTTCGGGCTATGGA
>JAHWFP010195550.1:3390-14127 GCA_023313725.1 Lithobius niger | reverse complement strand
CACGTAAATTATTTCATCCAGAACACCGGCACCCGCTTGAAAAACTGATACTGGAAGATTTCGCTCAAGTTCAATCTGGCGATTTGAAAAAGGACAATATTGGATCACCGTGTTTGTAGGAAGGAAATTTTCTTCTTCCATCCCTTTGGACCCTCCGAAAAAATAGAGATGCAGACCGAAGCTGACGGTAGCCATCTGAGACTCGAGACTAAAGGGCAAAGATACGCATGGCAGCCAATTGTACTTTTCCATGTCAAAGACCCTCATTACGTGTTTTTCGTCATTTTTCCCTAAACAGTACAATGTTTTCCTTCTCGCCGTATCCGACGCCATCTCAGTGACGCGGGATTGGTGTAAACTGTGTACTTCTTTGATTACGTCTGAGCTCCAGTCAGAGTGGGTGTTCTTTTCTAAAATATGGGTCAAACATTCGAAACAACAGCGCACCCCAAAAAGGCGCACAAAATAGGCTAAATGTCTTTCGCGTGGAGTCGCGGCTTGCGCCCATCTTAGAAGCCCTGCAATGACGTCTTCCGCTGGATTGAGGTACAAATCCTCGCACTCGAGGATAGTTTTAAGCATATCGTCTCTGAGGAGGAGGAAATCTTTGCTCTTAGAAACTGCTGTGAAATTCTTAGCTAGGAATGAGACGGTTTGGACCAAACAGTGCTTGTTTTCTAGAGCATAAACTAAATCGTAGACCTCGTAGAACTCCGTTTCGTTCAGATGGCGGTCCGCAAGCTTACCGTAACTAAACTTGATCAATTCCTCAAGTTGGAGAGCGTTTGACGCTTCCAGTAGTTTTGCCATGTCGTCGTCACTTCCTTTTATGTCTTGCAATTTCCCCCTGTATAGAAATTCTAAGATAGTCTCCATGGATTGCGCACTGATATCTGGAAGGACAATTTTAGAATCGTTCTCAAAGGCGTCTCTGAAGAATGGGCTTACAGCAGTCAGGACCAGGCGATGGGCTGGAAACTTGCGTCCCCCGCAGTCAACTGTCACATCGGTCAGAGTTGTATTTTGCCTTAAAGTGTTTAGAGAAGCGGACAGTTTTCTTAGGTGATCCAAATTACTGATGTCGTATGGCTCTGTCTGCGTCGTTGAAGTCTAAAAATAAATAAATGATAAACTTTGTTTAATTAATTACAAATTAAGGGCCAGTCACAGCTCTGCTAGTTACCATTGTGATGTCTTTTTAATCCGCTTAATGCCTAACACACAAAGGATGTGAAAAACCGAATCAGTGAGGTCACTATCCGTCTGCCTAATTCTAAATTTTCATCATTCACCAATAATTCACTTCTGATCGGAATTTTGGAATGAAATGTTTTAAAAATGGAAAGGATTTATGCTAATAGCTCTAAGATACCGCAAAATTGCCTAGTAAAAGCCACCCAAAAATGCTTTCAGTTTACGCACTTTCCAGTTTCACGATTTCTGACCGTAAAGCGTTTTGATGGCAATTTTTCGTCTAGGAATTGACTAAAAGCTTCATACATTAAACGAAGTCAATGTTTTATCCCCTTAAATCGTGATTTCTGCAGCAAAATTAATTAAAAGCTTCGTACACCAAGCAAACTAAACAAACTAAACCTAGTAAACTAATAAACTTAAATTTCTAAACAAGTGAGAATAAAGGCATTGCGTTAATACTAGACCAAAGCCAGATCATGAACGGGAAAGCTCGCATAAACGTTGAATTTTTACGCCATGGAGTTAAGCCTAAACCCCTGAAAAATTTCCATTTTTTTATCGAATTAATTTTCCCCATGGACATTTAATAGTCGATTTACGGCAATTGCCTAAAAAATTATAAAGTGCAGTAGTAAAATAACAAACCCAACATCTGGGTTCCCACGCCCAAATCGCAAATTTGGCTAATTTTTAATTTTATGACAATTTTGTATTTTCATTTTTATTCCACTTACGGACAATTATTTGTAACCCACTTTTTTTTTATTTTTTATTTACGTTGAAAGCGTTTTGTGACCTACATTTTTTATGACACCCGAAAACGTTCTGCTGAAAAAAATCTTGATATCCCCCCCCCACCCACCCAAAGTAACTTGACCCACCGCCTCACAACAAAATAAGCGTTTCGTATGACTACTCAGGCTACCCAGGATACCCTATAACCAAACTAAATAAATCTTAGTCCAGACTAACACATTTCCAAATGTTTAAAACTTCATCACATTTTCAATGAAAAGAAATTAGGCTGGTTGAAAAGGTGGTTTTTAAACCTTTTTGTATCCATACTTTTTTATAAAATAGAAGTTAGTCTTCAAAATCTCGCAAACATTACAAGGGATGGAGGGACAAGGAATCTTTAGAAATCTTAAATTCCTTATGGATCACCTGTGGTGGTAGTTCGTACTTTTAGTGTCACTAATTTGCTTACATAATTTTCTAAAAACTCCTATTATTTTTTGATATTTATAACACAAAACAAAAGTTTATGACAAATATACGACATTTCGTTAAAATCCAAACATTTTATGATTTTTTTTTAATTCTATGACAAGTGGGAGTCCTCCGACGTGTCAAAATCGTCAAAGCAATTCAAAACGATCCTCAAATCATCTAATCAGTCACAAATGCACATTTCGTCCATGCGGACAAATGGACGTTACCGTTTTTCTTATACAGATTAGTAACCAAGGACGGAGTTTTTTTACATGATTCCGTTATCGTTGAAAGTTACAGATTCTGCTAAATTTACCTGTTGAAGGAGAAACTGAACTCTACGAGTGCAAGGCAGCAGCCGTCTAAACATTACGACTTGACCATTTCATCCGGGCCAAGAACACTCACGGTTCTCCAAGTGCTATTATTTGTTGGAGTTTTTTAAGGAAATTACGTCATTTCCTGAGGCGAGTATAGAACTGGGCTTCCTTCGCGATACTCTCCATTCTTCTGGAGTGAGTTGTATCTAAGAGTTTTGGTCATGGGTGAGCAGGTTTCATGTAGACAGCTGCCATCTTGACCTCACAGAATTCAGATTCTCCTTCAACAGGTTAAGTCCAGCAGAATCTGTAATTCCATTTCTGGCTACTGTGGCAGCGCTCTATCAAATTAGCAACTGCTTTCAGAAAGCCTCAAATTCTAAATTCAATTCTCCCTTCGCAGTGTCGAACGCCCAGGTCCTGTCGGAAAATCATGACTCTTTTCTTATCTAATGTTAAATTTCTATCAACCTTTTACTTCTGCCAAAAAAGGACATCTGCAAAAGGAGAAAAAAACAGGTTTCATGGAAACAACAGGGGTGGTGCTATTAGAGCGTCACTGTTGACCTATGAGGGGGTATCCAATAAGCATGTCTGCCGAGGTGTCAAGAAACACCTGTGCCATAAAAATAAAACCCGCACTGAGCAATGCAAGCACCTAAAATGCTCAGTTAGGCAAATGTCCGTCTCAAATGCAAACTTGATCTTCCCATTACGTGGATGTTCAAGCAGTGATAATGAAAGCCCTTCCTATACAGAACAGGATGTATACGGATTGAGCTTCAACCTGTGGGCTTGAGGGTCCAAGTGCAAACTAGAATTGACAGAATATCTAACTTTTTCTCAAAAACTCCATCAGGCATCGGTGATAGTGTTATTCTGATGCGGTATGTTCCTTTGACTTTACTGGAATTAAATTTTCCTAGTTGGTCAGACAATCTGTTCAGTGTATTCCATTTTCAGTCGTGAAAACAAAAGTCTAGTCTTATGTTCAGCAATTCACAGCATGAACAAAAATAAGTATCAGCTGGCTGGCTCTAATAACAGTAGTTGGTTATGGTAAGTATCCAGCTGAATCTATCTGTCAGGCATTATATATACTACCTATTTTTTTTTTACCGACTCCCAACTCGTTACATCGAGAGCAGTAGTCAAACAAATATCCTGGGATGTAGAGTTCTGAAAGTCGGGTATACTATCGCGCAAGGCGATTTTGCTTATCTTTAGTCAACAACCTTAGCGGGTTTTGCCTGAAAAAAAATATCTGGGCCTACTCAGAAACCTTCAAAATCTGACGACCTGAAGTCATCAACAACTCGCAACGGGCTTCCATGTAGATCCCCTACATCACGTCATCTGCCTCCTCTAATGTAAACATAATAATCTTCCCTGTTGCTGTAAGGATAAATCTGGAAAAGTCCGGATGTCTGCTAAGGTCTGTATGGGCGAATGCCCCACACGTATGAGGTCCAGTCTTTACTCGCGTACCAACAATACATCAGCATATTCAAAAAAAGTAGCGATCAATAGTCGAGCTTTTACTTTGTAGAAGAGGTGGTAAATGTCTTAACAAATAATCCTGTTAATCTATACATGAAAAAATGTCTGCTACAAACACACAGGCAGAGTGTAAACATCTCCCTAACGAGCTTACAACCATAACCCAGAAACACTTGGGACTATTAATTCAGTGTTGTCAATCTGGAAGTTTCCACTGCGATTCGACATGTGGAATTCACGAGTCGAGTTGCTGTGTGTTAAAAGTACAGCATTCAGCAAATACAGGTGTACGAAAAGCGCAAAGGGCTCCATTTACATGAATAGTTGATATTAAAAGAGTTAGGCCTAGCTCAGTCGTAGACAAATCTTGATTAGTCTGTGCTAAGTTGCAGTAAGCATGTAACATTGAAACAACGTTACATGTAAACGTTGTAACGACGTTTTGATGTCGATTGTATAAAAGATCTTACGTATTTTCCTGCAAAATTATCCCTCTTCTGTCCCGAGATAACCTTAGCAGTTGAAAAGGATGTAAATTCTAAATTTTGATAATTCTGTGATCTCCATAATAAATAATTCCAATGGCAACGAAGCACTGATAACAAAGACTTTTAGAAAATAAAAGGGAATGTATATCTCGAATGCTCGCAGTTGTCCTGGTGTTAAATTGGAAGGAGCAAATGCTCCTGCTCCCATCCTCCCTACCCTCAGGGTATACTAGCTTGTTTACCAAGAAGCGTAGAATACAGTTTACTGAAATGGTTGATTCATTAATACTATAAGAACGGTAGGACCTTGCAAGCAAAATACCATGCGCTGCCAGGTTCTACAGTACGGTTGATCAAAGAGCCGCTTCGTAGCTGATTCATACTGTTGCTGATGACTGTCGATCGAGAGCGTTAGTCCTCCTCCTCCCCCCCCCCCCCACACAAAATACTCCAAAATTCGCGCTGGGCCGTACAACACTTAAAAAGGCAACTGAAACTGATCTTAAAAGTAATTAATATTTCCCACACGTAACTACGTAAAATTCAATTTTTTTTTTTTAAAACTGGCCACGACCTATCAACTAAAACCGTGCTCGGCCAGTTCGCCGAAACAGTGGTTCAACTGCTGGCCATACCTCCGTACGTCGCTTGCTTAGCAACGTCCTCGGCAACCACGCTTCGCAGCAGACATTTTGTGTAACGCTTGAGATGCATTCAAGGTCAGACCTGATGGCCTACCGATGGTCACATCAATAATAAACAAACAAACACAAACAAACAACAAAAACTCAACTTTTAAGTTAGTTTGGTTAAGTACAGCAGGACAGAGAAAATCGTACACTATATCATATAGAGCAGCGTCATGTGACGTCATATTGGCGACAAGAGAGATAGCTGCAAGGGGCACTAGATTAAAATGGAGGGTTAAACAACGGCACTTCTAGTCCAGGCAGTGCTTTGAGAGCAGGTTTCATAGCCTTAAAAAAACGTTGTTTTCTCCAATCCCTTATGCTGCTAGGTTGTAATTGGAAAATAAAGATTCCACTTGCTTAAAAATGTCAGCAACTGCCAACAAATCGACAAAAATCGCGCGGTATAGGCCTAAGAACTCCGCTCTAACAGCATTGGCTTCAATAAGACGCCCTTCTTTTCCCTCTCCAGTGACCCTTGCAGCTAACCCAGTTACTGGCTCCAGCATAGAGTTATATACAATAATACTACGTTGTGCCACTGCCCTATAGTATGGCCCTGGAGTCAATGACGCACCCAAGGAGGGGAGTGGCAAACGGGAGGGGCCAAACCCCTTCCCCCCCCCTCTTTCCTCCACCCACTCAGACCCGAAGTTCAGAGCATAATTTGGCAAAAGAACACAAACTTAAAAGGCATTTATTGCTATTAAATATAAATTCGGAAAATTGCCTTTTCAATGTTTTCAAAGGCACAAAACTGCTGTTTACGGGGTTGCGTGGATCATATTGACACCCCACCTCCCATTTTGACCCCTCAGTTAAACAAATTCCTTGGTGTGCCATTGTCTCAAGAGGCTAAAACAATATCGTAAATAGTTTTGCGTTTTTAATTCACTCAATCAATCAATCAATTTCTTAATGACCTAGAAAGTAAATCCTATGATGTTGCCATTAGCTCTGAAGCTTAGAGGTCGTGGGCCAATGCCTGTATTTGTTCACTTTAATCTATCACTAACGCATACCATGATTTTTTTAATTTTAAAATGTAAATCAAATATATCTTAGAAGTAAATTACAAACTCCTCCACTTTTTCGTAGTTCTGTATCCCTGTATCCCTTTAGGGACCCCACTTAAAAATAATGTAACCCCGTCCCTAATTGATGGAATTTTATAAATTTTTTAATGAACCGTTATGAAATCTACTTTAAGAATTCTCATGTGCGTTGTTACCTAAGTATGGCAGTTTGGCTGGGAAATGGGAGTAAACGTGAAGAATTTGATTCTTAACATAAAATGGCTTTTTTACGGGTTTTTCGCGTATTTGAGGTTCGTAATAGCAAGTTACAGCCACAAAAATAGGCCTGCCACCATCTTTGTAGGTGCCTTACTTCCAGAGGAATAGCGGTTCAAACACGCACGCAGACACGCAATTTCGTATTTAGTATTTAAATTTTGTCGAGTATTTGCGTAATGTAAATTAAATTAACTGCTGGGTTCTCTGTATTGCATTTTAAGTATCCGGATATCAACTCCCAACAGCCTTTCAACCCGTTTACTGAACGTGCTTCATTCTTGACCGTTGCCCCAATCCATTGTTGCTGCACGTTCTGAAAACTTCGGCGCTTCCACGAAATATAATCTGTTGTGTGATTGTTGCTGATTGTTGCAAATGGTAATTTTTCCTTAGTTTGGGACATTTAGGACCTAAATTTAAGAATACGCCAACCAGAAATTCGGAGAAATCAAACCCTTTCTCCAATTTTTGACGTCACTATTCCAAGAGGAGTAGAAGGGCACACATATAAATAAATAAATACACTGAACGAATTTAATGGTATTAGATTTTTATTCTTCCTACTAAAAAGTTTTTATTTTCCAACCCAAAGGTAGTTAAGTATGTTATGTTATGTATGGATGTAAAACCTTGCGATAAAAATCACAGTTTTCCACGATTAAAGATTTACCCGCCAAACTACTATACGTTGAGAAACAATCCTTATGAACGTTAATAAAGCAAATTCCATACTGGTTAAATAAAACAAAATCAAATTCCATTAATTAGGGACGTCATGCATAGCCTTCATGAAAATCAAACGTTATTCGGAATAATAGGCTAAATAATATTACTAGGAAAATTCAATAATAGGAGTAAGCGGCTCACCACCCTTACTAGAGGAAGCCCGTGCTATGCACGGGGTCGGTCATGAATTTATTTTACGGACACATTTCCCGGGACATTTTTCCGGCACTCTTCCCGACGACTTGTCAGATTGATTGACCACTCATGCCTGCCTCCTGTTTGCATGCAGGTAGAATGGGAGAGCGCATTTGCAAGCGGGCGCGAGGAGGGGAGAAGTGATTGTTCGGCCCGACGACTTGTCAGATGAAACCTTTATTGAGTTGATCGACCACTCATGCCTGCCTCCTGTTTCCATGCAGGTAGAGTGGGATAGTGCATTATCAAAGTGGGCGCGAGGAGGGGAGAAGTGGTTTTCCTTATTATACAGATTATCAATATCTTTAGTAGGAAAAATAAAAATATTGTTATGAAGAAAGAAGCATCTGGCAAGCACTGTTTGCTTGTAGGTGATCGTTTGAAATTAAGTATTTCCCGACGTATTAAGCGGAATTTATTTTTCTGTATGTCAAATGGAAGATGAAGAAGTAAACTTTAATTTCGCTCTGATATAATTTTTGCCAAAAATCAATAGTACTGCAGTAATTCGTTGATATGTCAAAAATCAAATTTTTTACGTTTATTCCCATTTCCCAGCCAAACTATCATACCTAGGTTAACAATGCATATGAACGTTATTAAAGTAGATTTCATTACGGTTAAGTAAGGGACGGAGTTACATTATTTTGAAGGGTGGGGGGGGGCCTAAATGGGACCTCCAGGGATACAGAACCACGATAAAGTGGTGGAGTTTGTAATTTCCTACTAAGATATATTTGATTTACATTTTAAAATAAAAAAATCATGTTATGCGTTAGTGATAAGATAAACCTAAAATCTAAGCATGTTTTTGATACTCCGTCGACGGCCTATTAGGTTATAGGGTACGATGTTAGGTTAGATGCGCCAGGAGAATTTCATGCATGCGTAAAAGCAGTGAGCCGGCGATGTTTTTATTTGTATCATCTTGTGAATTACGTTAGGGTACTTAAACGTATAAATGCCGTCACTCCATGTCAAATGCACTTATTTTCGGTGAAAGTGATACGAACCCGTCACACGAAATACAAATCCTGCTCAGTGCATTAATAATTAAATAACCTATCTGACTATGACTTAAAGATACTGAAGAAAGTTTTCCTTAAAGTTTTCTTTGTTACAAAAAAAAAATAGGTTATTCGTAAATCTTTACGTTTGCTATAACCTAAAATTGATCCCGATGAATCGGTTAATGTTTCAGGCCGGATATCTTTATAATAATCTTGGAGGCCGGCTAAAAGGAAGGCTAAAAGGAAAACCACTTCTCCCCTCCTCGCGCCCGCATTGAAAATGCACTCTCCCACTCTACCTGCATGGAAACAGGTGGCAGGCATGAGTGGTCGATCAACTCAATAAAGGTTCAATCTGACAAGTCGTCGGGCCGAACAATCACTTCTCCCCTCCTCGCGCCCGCATTGCAAATGCGCTCTCCCATTCTACCTGCATGCAAAGAGGAGGCAGGCATGAGTGGTTGATCAAGTCGTCGGGAAGAGTGCCGGAAAAATGTCCATGGAAAATGTGTCCATAAACCTAATTCATGACCAGCCCCGTGCATAGCACGGGCTTCCTCTAGTTCAAAGAATAAGAAGGAATAGGACCTGCATAATCTATCAGGGTTATTGGTTAGCACCCCGGACATCCCGGGTTTATTCCCGGTCTCAGCACAGTCCTGTGCATTCAGGATCAGAATAGGTCCCGAATATTCGCTCACTTTGATGTGGTTAAGTAAAAGATCCCTAGATATTTCCTGGCAATATTGTCCTCTCCGCCCCGAAATATTCGGAGGAAATTTTTGCAAAATGAATAAAAAAAAAATAATAAATAAGTCAACCGTAAATCTTTACATCTGTTGAAACCTGAAATTGTTTCCCCGGTGAATCGTTAAATATGTCAGGCCTGAGACTCAAAGAATATTAAGAAATAACGCCTGTATTATCTATTAGAGTTATTGATCAGTAAGACACTTTCTCATATACCGGACATCCCGGGTTCATTCCTTGTCTCTGCACACTCCTGCGCATTCAGGATCAGAATGTGACCCTAAAATACACTCATGTTGATTGAGGCAAGCAAAGGATCCCGTAGATATTTGCTAAAAATATTGTCCTCTCCGTCCGGAAATAACCTTTGCAGTTGAAATGGGCACCTATTCGATTTTCTTTTTATTGTGTTTGCCCATCATTTTAATAAATAAAATCCTACTAACCGCATGTTAATGCTATTAAGTTTATAAAACCACCGCATTTCTAATTTTTTAGATGAAACCAAGCAGACGTTATTCTTTGTTACATCGCACTTGAAACAACATCACGTATTAGCATTTATCCAAACCGTATATACGTTGCTAAATGGTTTTCTTACCGTCATTGTGAGAGATTACGCCTGCATCTATAATTCCTGGAAATAGCAGCACTGATATTTGCGAAAAATGGCAGCAAGTTTAACTTCCGTTTCCTTCCAAACACAGCATGCGCAATAGCAGCCGCTTGCGTGACTTCAAAAACAAAGGTGGGCATCTAGGGTGTGTCTTGTATCCGATAGCCTTATTACTTGGGTTCCAATATTGTTCCTAATGTTTTCCGTCTCTAATTTCTTCACCCAACCAGTCTACATCTACATCTACATCTACATCTACATCTACATTTACATCTACGTATCTACATATATAATACGGAGCAGGCGGCCAAGTCACCGGCCACGCCATTCCGTCGTACAATCAAGTACCCCACCCTGTAGTGCCATCTGTTAACGGGATTCGCCTTCAAATTCGGGTTGGGACACTTTTCCAACGTCTTCGAACAGATGGCGCCATTTACCAAACCTGCCATGTCGCCGTCTATTGACGGCCTTGGACTGCACGTTCGGGTTATAACACTTTTTCCAAAGTCTTTGAAGAGATGGCGCCACTTACCAGACTAGCCGCACCGTTTTTTGGTTCGTTTTTTGGTATTGTTGTGGTGCCAAAGTTGCCAACAAAGTGTTTGTCGCGGGGACTGTGCCATTGTCGGCGTTTGACCTTAAAAAAACAACAACCCGTGTCTACTAAACCAGACAACTTTAAACCAAACGACGATTGGTTCATAATTCGAAATTGGCAGCTTGATACGATGGGGGG
>JAHWFP010195546.1:0-19224 GCA_023313725.1 Lithobius niger | reverse complement strand
AAAATTGGGAAATTTATATAATAATAAAAAAACAACTATATGGGACATGATACATGAAATTTGCAATAAAAGGAAAACTAAAGAAACCGATGATGAAATTGTTAAAAATTTTAAGGAAAATACAGTAGAAGAAATAGTAAACAACTTTAACATAAATTTTAATAAACAGGTACAAGAAATTAAACAAAAAAATAAAAAAGAACATGAATTATACAAACACGGAAATTTCTGTAAACATCTTAAAAAGGAAAAAAGATAAAAATAGAAATGTAACCAAGAAATCAATGTACTTGGATAATGCAAATGAAAATGAAATAAAAAATATAATAATGGATCTAAAAAATACTAAAGCAACAGGATTCGACAAAATACAAACTGAACATTTGCAGGAGTCAAAGAATAATACATCAATAGCAATTTGTAAACTAATAAACGCTATGATTAAAAAAGAAACTTGGCCCGAAATGTTGAAAATACAAATTATAAGACCAATATACAAGAAAGGAGAAAAAAAGGATCTAAACAATTATAGACCTATAGCTTTACTGTCAATAATAGATAAAGTGATTGAAAAATTTGTTGCAAATAAAATAAGAAATTTTCTGGATGTTAACAAAATTTTATCTCCACTACAATATGGATACACAAAAAATAGAAATACGACTGAATTATTATCAAAAGTTAATGAATTAATTACAAGAGGTTTAAATGAATGTAAATATGTGGGAATAATACTGGTGGACTTACAGAAAGCATTTGATACGTTTGATCAAAAGATACTATTACAAAAATGTTACAACTTAGGATTAAGAGGTAAAATATACAACTTACTAAAAAATTACCTAAATAACAGGAAGACAATAGTACAGCTAAAAGATACATATAGCCACACAAAAATGGTTAATGATGGAATACCACAGGGCTCAGTACTAGGACCACTTTTATACTTAATTTATACAAATGATATTAGTAGAAATATTAAAAAAACAAACATTTTTCTCTTTGCAGATGATACTGTTCTAATTTCAATAAATAATAAATATGATGAAATGATGAACAATCTACAATATGACTTTAACATATTAAATGACTACTTTATAGAAAATGAACTTATTATTAGTAAGGAAAAAACCATTCAAATGGACATATCAGTACCAAAAATGAAAAAAACAAAAGAAGCATGGATAATAAAACATTATGGAAATTGTAAAAATTTAAACTTAGGACTAATAGAAAGTAAATGTAATGAAGAATGCAGGAAACTAGAAAAAAAGAAAACAGCAAAATATTTAGGCTTAACAATTGATGAATTTTGGAATTTTAAAGAACACATAATTGGAATTATAAAAAAATTAAGACAATTGATACCAAAATTATATAAATTAAAAAATATTTTAAATACAAAAAAAAAAAAATGATATATGAAGCATGGATAAAGAGTATACTAAGCTATGGAATAGAAATTTATGGTAATACATCAGAGTATATTATAGAAAGATAACAGAAAGTACAAAATAAATTAATTACAGTACTGTTTGGAAAAAAGATAAAGATTAAAAAAACCATTGAACTATACAAAGAGTGTGAAATATTAAAAATAAAGGAACTTTACAAATATATAATAATAACAAAAAATTATTATAGCAATGCATTCAAAGTAACCACAAAAAATTTAGATAAAATAAGAGTAGGAAAAAGGAGATATGAAATGCCAAGTTGGAATAATGCATATGGAAAAAGAGGAAAAAAGTATTACATACCACAATTATTTAATGAACTGTCAGAAAATATGTTAACATACATAAATATGAAAGAACTAAGGATAAATTTAAAAAAATACCTCATAATAAATCAGTTAAATACATATTACAAGTCCAGTGAGAAGCGCCAATAATTTATGAAGAAGTTATAAACGTTAAGTAATATATATTTGTGTGATATTTAGTGTATGTATAATGTGTATGTATAATGTGTATGTATAATTTATTGTAATTATTAATCACTCGAGAATAAGATGTTGTAAAATCTCACACAAGCTTTCTATAAGCTTCGAGAATTGCTTTGCAATAAAAGAACTTATTATTATTATTATTATGCAACCTATTTGTTATTGATCACGTTTTCCAACCTAGATTTAATTTTATCACTGTTGAAATCCCTGTAGGATATGTTTTACGGTTACTGTTATTTGAATTCTTATTTGTATGGTCTGTTGTAAGAGCCTTAGGCTTTACACTTACGCTCTAGCTGTAAATACCCCCGCTTCTCTGCAGACATCCCCTATCTGTCCCTCCCACCCATTTCCCTCCTCAAACTCGTTGTTCCCTCCTAGCTACTTGTAGTAAGTCTTTGTTATTTGTGTATTTGTGTATGTGTATTTATGTCTTTCACGGAAAGTAGAGAACCAGCAGATCTTGATTTTCTTGCTTCATTTGATATTGATAGTAACCTACCATCCTGTAAACTTAGGAATGACTCCTACTGCTCAGCGAATGATCTTTCTAAAACCATTAATTCGTACTCTTTAGGCACTTTTTTTACTTTAATGGGCATTAATGCACAGAGTCTGAATGCCAACTTTTCTGAACTTGAAATGCTCGTTTCAGGCTTTGAAAGCATGCCAAATGTTATTGCTATTTCGGAAACTTGGATCGAGAATGGACAGGAGGATTTATTCTCTCTGAATGGCTTTAGGAACATCGGATGCAATAACCTGAAAAAACGTAATGATCATGGTGGTGTCATGCTATATCTCGATGTTTCACTAAATTTCAGAATGAGGGAAATTTCAGAATGAGGGTAATTTCAGAATGACGGTGAGCAGATATGTTGCACAGTCTTTATTCGATGAGATTGAACGCTGCAATCAAACAAATATTTTAATTGGTGTAGTATACAGGCAGCACGGAAATTTTGCTGAATTCGAGAATTCATTTCGACATATTATGGCTCAGTCTACGAAAGAAAATAAATTAATTTATATTCTTGGTGATTTCAATATAAATCTTCTTGACTATTCATAAGACAAGCAGGTTTCTAGCTTCCTGATACAGTTCAAAGTGCAGGTCTCGCGCCCACTATTAGGCTACCTACTCGTATAACTACAACTCTTATAGACAACATTCTTTCTAATAATCTCGTAGACCCGTGCTTCTCTGTTGTACTTACTAACAAGATTTCCGATCATGTAATAACCTCTCATACTGTAGTTATGAACAGCTCTCTTCCTGAGCAGCCTCCTACAAATGCATTTCGTTTTTTTACTCGTAAAGCAACCGCTGACTTTCATATTTCCCTATCAAATACGAACCTTCTCCCTGCAGTTAAATCATCCGCCCAATTATTGCTATAGTTATTTCCTTACAGAGCTTCAACGTCTGTTTAATGCTTATTTCCCTTTACGTCCATATAAACCGAACTGCAAAAGTAAGTCCAGTCCTTGGATTACCCAAGGTATTCTTAAATCCTGCTCTATGAAGGCGAATCTGTATCGGAAATTTTTGCACAATCGCTCAACTTTGAATGATCAAATCTATCGTGATTACAACAGGATACATGTCAAGGTTATAAAGGCAGCCAAAAAAGGACACATCCAGGAGTTGTTAACTGCTTCTGCTAATGATTGCAGGGGGACATGGAAAGTGATTAATTCTCTGCTTGGATCTAAAAAACAAAAATCATGTCCTCTTGCAATCTTGCTCAACAATAAAAAAAAGGTCACTAATCCGTCAGAAATTGCTTTGGCTTTTAATGACTTTTTTGTTTCTATTGGTCCTGCCCTTGACAAATCCATACCTACGCCAGAACTGACATCTGCATCCACCTCGGACATCAACAATGCTAACACTTTTTTCTTTGCCCCATCCACTCCGACTGAAGTTTCTGCGGTAATCAAGAGTTTATCCCCAACTTCAGCTGTAGGTAGTGACCAAATTCCGTTGAATTTAATAATGAGTGTTGCTGATGTCTTAGCACCAACATTATCAGAACTCGCAAATTTATCCTTTGAACAGGGAATTGCTCCTCATGAACTTAAAATAGCTCGTGTTATCCCACTGTTTAAGGGTGGTAACAGCTTGATTATGAATAATTATCGTCCCATATCAATTTTGCCTGTTTTCTCAAAAATTATTGAAAAACTTGCTTATAAAAGAATGTACAGTTTTCTTGACATAAATAACATATTAAGTGACCATCAATTTGGATTCCGGTCAGATAGATCCACTGAATCAGCTACTCTATTGTTCTGTCAAGATGTCATTAAGGCTTTAGAAGAGAATAAGTTTGTGATTGCGACTTTCATTGATTTGAAAAAGGCATTCGACACCGTTAATCATGACATCCTAATTCAGAAATTAATTCAATATGGATTTCGTGGATTATCTAGTAAGTGGTTCCGTAGCTATCTTACTAATCGCTCACAGTATGTTGAACTTGCATCTGCCAAATCACAAATTGCTGAAATTAAGTGTTGCATATCACAGGGGTCAGTTCTTGGACCGCTCCTGTTTCTTATATACATAAATGATCTTCCATTACTTTCTGATTTATTGAAATTCATCTTATTTGCTGATGATACCACGCTATATCTTGCAGGAAAGAAGTTGTCTGATCTCATAAGAGCTGTAAATGCTGAGCTTCAAAAGTTAGTAATTTGGCTGAACTCAAACAGACTCTCTTTAAATTTGCAAAAAACTGACTTTATTATCTTCCGTCCGAGACAAAAGCCATGTCCTAAAGACACACCACTTGTTATTAATGGAAATGAGATTACAGAGGTATCCTCAACTAGATTCCTGGGTATCTATATTGACAGACACCTCACATGGAATGATCATGTTGGTGTCATTGCTCAGAAAATATCTCGCAGCGCCGGAGTAATTCATAAATTATCACCTGTGCTGTCATCCTCCTCTTTAAAATTACTGTAGTACAGTCTTGTCTATCCATACCTAAATTACTGTGTTCTTGCTTGGATGAACACTAGCAAAACCAATCAAGGGTGTCTCATTAAACTCCATAAGAAGGTAGTACGTTCTATTTGTCATCCAGGGAGCATTCTCTACCATTGTTCAAACAACTACAAATTCTACCTTTACCGGATTTGATTTCATTCAGAACGTGTCTTTATGCTTTTAAGCAGGAAAGCAATAACATTGGTCATCATTTGGCGGTCCACAACTCCTCTGTCCATTCTCACTCCACTAGACAGCATGGTCAACTTCATTATGAATTCCATCGCACGGAGCTAAGTAAACGATCATTGAAAGGCAGAATTACTCCAATCTGGAATGAAATTTCTACAAATATTAAATCTGCCACCACTCTTCACTCTTTTCGGAAAGAACTTTTTACATACACCTTGAAAAATGCATCCACTGTAATTTCGTAGAGAGTCATCAAAATTTTCTAAATTATAAATTTTCTTTTTTTTTCTTTTTCATAGTTTTTTTTTCTTTTTCTTTTTCTGTTTCTGTCGGTGCTCTTCGTTCTGTTTGTCCCCACCTTGTCCTGTCACGTTTCCTTGTCATGTTTCCTTGTCATGTTTCCTTGTCATGTTTCCTTGCTTTCCTTGTCATGTTTCCATACATCCTCGTCATGTTTTGTTTTTTCGTGTTTGTTTTTGTCATATGGTTAAGTCTTTACTATGCGTCTTGCTTCAATTTGCATTGAAATTATTTGACGTTTTTCCTTTGGCGTAAAAAATACCTCGGTCTTATCACAAGATCTTGTTTCATGTAAATATACTATGCAATAAAAGCCATTTCTGATTCTGATTCTGACGAGGCCGTTGCCCAAGAAAGGAAAGCGTTGCACGAGTATACATCAGCCGCAGTTTACTGGCCTTGTTTGGGTTGGTTGGCGATAGGTTAGTCGTTTATTGTAGCCGTTGCAGCATAATTGTTTTGTATCCCCAATAAAAGCACGCATTGTGTACATAAACCGGACCGAGTCTATTTTTTTCCTCCTTGCTGAAAACTTCTTTCTTGCACTACCACAGCTTCATTAAACTAGTCCTGAGGAGGGCTTCCCCGGCCATTATTTTTTTTTTTTTTAATTTTAATGAAGTTAGTTGCTCCTTCAACACTTAGCTACTTTTATTTTGGTTAAATTCTTGTTTTTTTTTTTTATTATATACTTGCAACGACAGCAACCTTAAAATCATTTGGGTTGCAAAGCTGACCAACACTTCATATACTTTAGGCATTCCTTTTTTGCTCTACAATTTCCCGTCTAAAAAGGAGTGTGTTAAAAACAATACAAGAATTAAAATGTTGCACCATAATTCTTTTATAGGGGATTCATTTACTTCGTTTGCGATCGGCCGAATAAAAAAAATCCAGGCAATAACAGGTACTAAATTTGCTTTTATTGCATTCTTGAACACTTAGCCCATCACCACCTTAAACGTTCTGTTGTAGCAAACATATTACGACACAAAGAAGGCAGCCACTCAACGACGAAAGCTGTTCCATTTTAAGGGATTATGCAGAAGAATTTAAGGAAAAGTTGTAGAAGGTTTCTACCGTAAACTATTTTCCAAGCAAGCAACTTACAGGTATAAAATTGCTATTTTTCGAAACGTCAATAATATTTTTGAAGTGAAAGTTTTCTGAACTTAATCAGGATGCAGGTTTCAGGTACATGCATACGCCTAAAGTAAAATTTAAAATTTCTACAAACGAACTCGGAAGAATTAAAAAACTATCAATAATTCAAACTATACAAGAGAATTCTTTCCCCACGGTGATGAGAAAGCTTCAATTCATATTTCCATTAAAGACAACGTTTTTAATATTTTTAAAAACTACACCTTCTGAAAGATGTCAGGAAATAGGTTGTAAAGTCTAAGAAGAGTCATAATGAAATCATAGTTTTTCTATGTATAACTTTCTGCCATTCTCTATCATCTTCCCACTTTTCTTTTAGCCCCAGAAGAATCCCGAATACACATGGGTTTTGGAGTAAAATGAGTCAGTGCCCAATACTGTTCTCTGCCCGAAAGAGTTACTGGGAGGGTTGTGGATTACTGTTCTTTTCGGAATGCAGCTGTTGATGAAAATTCAGTTCTTGATTGGTAACGAATTTAGAGTCGCACTTTGGACATGAAAACGGTTTCATTCCTTTGTGGATAATCATTTTATGTCGATCTAACTTACCTTGGTATTGGAATGAACCACCACAAACATCACATTTGTAAGGCCTTTCTTGATGATGAACTATGCTGTGACTGGCTACACCACTTTTTGATGTAAAGAGGGCACCACAATTAGACCATTCACATTTAACTGCATGAGTGCATGACTGGTGGCAGCTGTACCAATTCTGCTCGTAGTTTGGTAGGTGAACCTTCTTGTGCTTGAGAAGGGCCTTTTTCATATAGAAAACAGCATTGCATTCATCACATGTGTTTCGTGTAACTCCCGAATGAATTCGCTGGTGATCTTTCAAAGTGGAATACTGAGAAAACGTAGCTGGATAAAGGTGACAAGAAAAGGGTTTTCCCTCTGGTGTGTCACTAAAATGGGATCTTCGGTGACGGATTAAATTCGCCTTTATCTGAAACTTCTTTTCACAGACATCGCATTGGTGCAATTTCGTTTTGGGGACTCTCTGTGCTATCATTTTTATTGAAGTAGTTAAATTTTTTCGGAGCTTTCTGAAAAAAAAGGAGAGAAAAAAATTATTTGCAAAACCTTTCAAACTATTTCTATAACTAGTTCTTTGAATGGCAAAATTCACAAACTGGAATAAATATTCGAAATGCGGCATTAAAGAGTCAAATGCCAGCTGAGAAGGAATTACCTCTTCGCCTTCAACCTCCTTCCCAGAAATACTCACATCACAAACCAGTCTATTTATGAATTTTGTAGGTATCGTCACATTCACTACAGTTTGTGAAGCGACCCTTTGGAACTTTGTTTTGACTTAATCTTTGAACTTCAGGGCAAGTGCAGTTACAAACTCTTGTATTTACGTGCTTATCGACAAACATATAAATAGACTGGTTTGTGATGTGTTTGTCGATAAGCACGTAAATACAAGAGTTTGTAACTGTACTTGTCCTGAAGTTCAAAGACTAAGTCGAAACAAAGTTCCAACGGGTCGCTTGACAAACTGCAGTGAATGTGACGACACCTACGAAATTCAGAAATGAACAATGGTTGAATCCCGATCTATAGACTATACTTGCCACAACACTCAAAACTGGAGAAAATTTGGAAAATTCCAAACAGTACCAAATAGCCAGACAAGGTAATAATTTTTTTTTCTAGGATGAATTTTGGAAAAAAAAAATCATTTTATGCTCCGCATTACGCACTGGGCCGAATTTTGGAAAAATTTATTTTATGCTCCGCATTACGCACTGGGCCGAATTTAACTGAAATCGCGCATGGGGAACATGCCACAATAGAATTAGAAGCCACCCCAGTCTAAAGGTGGGTAAACTTAATTCTAATAATATTATGAACTGTCGTGGCTCCTTTTTTGGATTAAGAGTTTCTGTCACATCCTCCTTCGTTCCTTCCATCTGCTCCAGAGTATTTATCTCTTTTTTTGTTTTCTGAAAAAATTAAATCTGAGAGGTTTGGTTTTTCCGATTATGTCTCCAAACATCTCCTCTCCTCCTAGCCTAACATACAAGCGTTTGGTCTTTTTGGGTGTCAAGAACCTCGCTAGTGGTCCGCCTGCCGGTGGCGGTGACTGGCTGCAGTACGTTCATTATCTGTAAGCATTGCCTTCTAGATTTGGTGAATTTAACAAGGTAATAAATATGGTGCCAAGCAGCATAAAATTTGTTGAAATGGATGATTTTAGCATCTAGTACAGCGTTAGCTGTCTCTCAGTAAAATGTTTCAACTGATTCTAGGTGAAATTCGTGTGAAACATCGTTGATTTCCCGGATTTTTTGTAATGGAAGCATTACTGATACAATTTAGTGCCACTCAGATAAAATACGTATGCAAACGACTAGCTGAAATTTTGCATTCAGTTCACATTTGACTGGAAATCTTGATTTTTATGCTTTGACCATTGGAGAGGGGCTAACAGAAAAAATTGCAATCATCGTTTTTATGAATATAGGGAACATGCCACTTTTGACCCAAAAATGTTTCCTCCATTGTTAGTAACATCGTTAAAGCCAGACGAATTGACGCTGTACTTATTGGTAGTGCTTTTGGTGTAGTATTTAAATTATAATTATTACATACCTACCTGCCACTATTACATTGCTACACCAAAAAGAAGAGCGGATATAATTTTGACAAGGGCCTAGATGCTTCTTTTGAAGGGAAAAGTTATTTACGGTGTTGGCACGTGTTGAAACATTGAGACAAGGACTCTTTCTGCATAGAGCTAGTGCTACATTATGGACAGCTTATTACGTCAGAGCAGCATGGGTACTGTTGCACTCTGACAGTGTTCACTGTACCTTGATAACGAAAAAACCAAACTCAAGGACTAATAGTTATTGGTGAGAATCTAACGTTTATCGATTTTTACCCAATGGATGCAATGATCTGGTCGGCAAGAATATGCAAATGTGTCATGGGGTGAAGCCCTATACAGATTTGCATAGTTCGAGCCGGGCAGATCATCGTAGCTGTGGGTTAAAAATCGTTAACCGTGAGATTCTCATCAATAAATAACTTATACCACGGGTGGGGCATCAAGCTAACTCGTATCTACTTAAAACTTGTTTGTGTTTTGTGAAAGTTGCTTCAATCAGTAACTCGATATGAATGAAGGTCATCCCGTTTTAGTTTGTTGAGGGGGAAGTGTGTGATAGACGGACGAGTCCTTTGTCTCAACTTTGCGGTGGGAGGGGTGGGAGTTAGATTGGCAATACGGTCGCAAGTTTTACGCTGGACGCTGGCTCGTATTTATCAATGCTTTTTGGAGCGAATAATTCGATATGTGAGGCAGCAGGGATAAAATGACATTGCTATACATTCGGGATACGTAAGTAATTCATTTTGCGCATTTGTAGTTTAAGAATTGTTTCAAAATTATGGTAATAGACTAATAGGTGTACCAGTATGAATGAAGGTCATTCCATTTTAGTTTGTGGAGGGGGAGGGAGTTAGACACAGTCAATAAACTTAGGTATGGGTCAGACATGTGAGAGTTAGCAGGTATAAGATTTCACTCGGGACATCCTGGGAAGTTAAGTAATTCCTTTTGTACGTTTATATTGCGTTACGTTTTTAGACGCTGTATTTGGTTGTTGGTGTGTGCGTTCTCGGTCGCGTGATTCGAAATTGTCAAAAGTGTGGGTTACCGGCAAAAGTGTGGGGTAACTTGATAACCCACACTTTTTGCGATGACGCACACTTTCACTCACGTAACGGGACTTAACCTACGGAAATGTAGCATGGCGTTGAGTTAGCGTGACGTCACAGCCGTGGTATAAACATTAATAACTAGTTGGTCCAGGCACAACATCTGTCGGTTTAGTCGAAGCCCGTGCTTCTTAAGCTCCCCTCTTTTCCCCTCCGCACCCCAGCAAGTCTCCCCAAAGATGAGTCAATTGCGTGTCCCTCCATCCCTGCCTGCCCACCTCCACCTCACCAACTGTGAAGCAATGCCTCTTAGCACCTTAACTTTCACCCCCAACCACATACCAATTCAGTGCGTTTTTGAATGCCATGGCTAAAACGGGATGCCGTAACACGGCAGCAAATAGCATGCTTCGCGTCGTGTATGTTTCAATCTAGGCTACCTGTGGCCCCGGCAAAGGCACACTGGATTTTAATTTTCATAAGAAAACCAAACTTAAGGACTAATAGTTATTGGTGAGAATCTAACGTTTATCGATTTTTAACCAACAGCTGCGATGATCTGCCCAGCAAGACTATGCATATATGCATAGTTCGAGCCGGGTAGATCATCGCGGCTGTGGGTTAAAAATCTGTTACCCTGAGATTCTCATCAATAAATAATTTATACCACGGGGTGGGACGTCAAGCTAACTCGTATTTAATTAAAACTTGTTTGCGTTTTGTGAAAATTGCTTCAATCAGTATCTCGCTATGAATGAAGGTCATCCCGTTTTAGTTTGTTGAGGGGGAAGTGTGTGATAGACGGACGAGACCTTTGGCTCAACTTTGTGGTGGGAGGGGTGGGCTTTAATGAAAAGCCAAAGAATAAACTAAGTTTCGTTAGCTGATTTATGCTGCATTACGTGATTTATACGGTCCCCTTATTAAATTGATCAGATTCACTTGAAATACTCCATAGGGAACATGCCACAACCATGAAAAAACAGAAGACACACACACAAATACAATTTTTGTCGTTAAGAGCTGCTTTTACTAGATGATAATAGTGGTGCCTAAAAAAAATCTTCATTTTTTGGGCAACGGCCCTTGTACCTTAATTTTTTTTTATTGATCCTACTTTCCCGCTCCAAGACATGAAACAATAAAATAACGTCTTTCTGTCACAATTTCAAGAATATTGAACAAACAAATTTTGTACCATTTGGTCTACTTATTAAGGTTGGCAATCAGAACAAAAGGCTAAATATTCTAGTTAAAAAAAAGGCCGACTGTACTGTAAAATATGGTGGAAAAATATACAATTACTCGCAAACGTAGGAAACATTTTCTATTAGTTTTATATGAAACATTTCTTATTATATTTACGCATATAATTTTTTAGTAACTCAGTTCTAACCGATAAGTGTAATCTAATCACTTCCGTCCGTTTCATTGCTCAAAAAGTGAAGTACTAAAAATCTAGAAAAAAAACTTAGGGCTACACTACTCTCGACAGGCAAAATATCATCCATGCAAAAGTAAAACAATGGCTACCATATTCACACCTTAAGTCTTATTTTTAATCATTATAAACGAAATCGTTTCACTCAACATGTTGACAGAAAAGGAAACCTTGCTTTTAAGGAATTTATTAAGCATCGTAAACAGACGTCCATATTATTAGGGCTGTTTCACTTTCGTTATGATAATGTCTTAATTTTTTATTTACTAAATACTAACCAAACAACGCCAAGTGGACTGTTATGCTTCGGCAAACCTCTCACTTAAAGATGCTGTTGGAGGACGGATTACATTTCTTGTATTCGTTGGTTAGTTGTAAGTAACTGGAGCCCCAGCAGCAAGGACATCAGGTTCAATGCTAAATCTGCTACCTCACGTAGATGACAACTTACTCCTAAACTTCTAGTCACTATCACAAATGCAACAAGAAATCTTGGTACCTTGCTTAGTTTACCCCCTCCAGATAGTCGGCCCACGCAGGAATGCGCCCAGACGACAAAGTAATCCTGCTCAGGGAAGCATCAACTAAACACACTGAAACCAAAAATGATTGACAGGCTCAACTTTAAGACTGCATGGTCATAGGGGATCGGCAACTTACTGAATTCTTGACCACAGTTGTTATACCAGGAAATCTTCCCCTCAATAACAAACTATGACAAAATTAATAGCAATACAAGCCACTTCCGGAATGCAACTGTCAATACTGCCTACTGGATCCCATTGCTTTTCACTGCCACTCTGAATCTTTTGAAGCAACCTTACGAATTCAAGCATGATCTTTGTGCTTCTGCAAAAAATACGTTTTTTTTCCTCACTGACCGACTACGGTGCCCTCTCACCGGTGTCCTCTCTTCTATGCTGATGGCCTCCTCATTTCTTCTGGCACCGACATGATGTGGCAACCAAGCAAAACTCCACCTTCCCTGGTTCCCTCACAATGATGTGCATCTGACATTCGCACAATGCACAAGATCTCATACAAAAAACTCAAAGGAGTATAAACTTTGCAATTTACATCATGCCCTTATCTCTGCTACTTCCGGAGTTAGTTTTTCGTTGACCTTAAAACTGGTCGTCAAGGTCATTTTCGGTTGAACCGTCTGGTGGCCTCCTGGATGTTCCAATGTATTCCATGGCCATGTTAGGCGTATCTGCAATACTAGGGATGATATTGAGCAGCAACACTTGAGATGAAACACCCTGTATAATTAAACTGATAATTAAACCTGAGTGCACAAGTGGACACTTTGTTAGCTTAACCCTTAAGAAATCTCCAGATCTGGATCATATCTGGACCTCCAGATGTATCCATGCCTAAACTACAGTTGGACACATATTGAACTCCCAAGATGTAATCCGTATGGATCATATTAGGCTCCAGAAATGTTCCATCCCCAAAATTAGAACCACATCTGGCCATTCATGCTCATACTCAATCAGATAAGGTCAGATCTGTCTACATCTGAGATCCAGCCAGATATAATCGGATCCAGTTACATCGGGCCAGATCTGCTTTTATCCAGATTTTGCCCACATCTGGCATGTTTACCTAGTTCAAGCTATAATGACCGAATTTAATCAAATATGGCTCTCTTATTTATCAATATTTGTCATTGTCTGCAACTACATAATACACAAAACAGTGGAGAGCCCACGAGTCACGAGTAATTATGGCCAATAGAGACAATGGTGGACTGACTGCCAAACACAGTTCGTTTTCATAACCTACGAACGGATAGCCTAACCTAACCTAACCTAACCACCAGCCAGCTTTAATAAATACGATTATTGTTATAAGTAAATAAGGCTTGTTAATAAGCGTACCATTTTATACGATTTCATTGCTTTCTGGCACCAGATAATTACAAGTGGCAGTTAGCCGTGTACCAACATAAACTCAGTTCAGATAGTACTATAGTTAGATTCAGTAAATCACGGGTAGATGTGGTTAGATCGGCCCGGAACTGTTTAGATATGGCCAGATCTGGAAGACCTAGTCATATAGTATAGTTAGATCGAGTCAGAACTGTTTAGACGTATGGAAGAGCTAGTTATATATAGTTATATCTATTGAGTTATAGTTATATCAGTTATATCAGTTATATCTGATAACATACTGGCAACTAAGACTGGACCTGATTAAATTAGGCCGTATCTGGTCAGCTACAGCAATGCGGTCAGATCTCTGGCCAACAAGGTGAAGCCATGATAGATATGTTGCCGAACTAGCTTGATGTTCGATATATGGTAGTGCTGTAGTGCTACTCGTGTGAACGCCTCTTCAATGTTCTGCTACTGCTGGAGTTTTTTGGAAGTACTACTTTGTGTGGATGTGCGAGGTTGCCCCCGAGATGGTCCAAACATTTGCAAATTTAAAGGAGGCAAAGACTAGGCACTACTCCTCAGAGTTTTTTACCTCTTTTTTAGCCTTCTGTACAACCGAAACGGCTGAAAGACTATTACAACGACTTTGTCCGTCTATCACTGTTTTCAACTTGAGAACGTTACTGGAATGAGACAAGCTGGTTTCACCATAACACTCTGCAACCAAAAATGAGTTTAAAAATGTGGCATATTAAAACATCGTTCCCATCCTTTCAGGTTTCTCGACGTACCTCACTGAAATAATAATATTTGACTGCCGCATTTAAACACTACAGGAAAGAGACGCAACCGTAAAAACAAAAGGATTTTGTTAACGACACACATTAGCTTCATTTAAAATCGTCTCGACATCATGTTGCGTAAATGAGTAAGCCTACTCGCGAGCCCAATTCTCAGTTAGCTGCTACTTACTTCACGGCAGGTAAAAATTAGACCTAAAAGCTGACAATTAGGCCTAAAATATTCAACTAACACAATTTTAACTTGCAATTGTGGTGGCTACTACTTTTAGATTAGGCTTATGTAAGAGAGAGCGCTGTTGCAGTGCATAATAGACGTTTGCAACTCAACATTTTCGAAAGTGGCGGAAATTTATATATGCCTATGGGTAGTCGTTGCAACTGCTCGTTTCCTTTTTAACCCTTTGAAAAATGATTTTCTGCATTCTTTCCAAAACCGTTAAGTTTAAACAAAAAAAAAGGGCTGGGTTAAAATGCTCATGATCATTTTGTAGGTAAAGCCAAAGAAGGCTGACGTGTGGGGGGGGGAAGGAATGGAGGGGACTTTTCGAAGATTTCCGTTTGACGGCAAATAGGAATAAAAATTCTAAGATTGTTTTACATTACTTGTTGATTTTTTTTTTTTTGTTTTCTTTACGCATAAGAGGAACCTTGAAACAAAGATACTATGACCTATGCACAGGATTATACAGTTTTATTGCAGTGGGGATGGCAATAAAATTGTAAAAGGTTTAGCAACTATTCTAAAAAAATCATGCTTTAGCAGCAATAAACCATAAATAGATTTTAAAAATGTGTTAGTTTCTGGTGCACTACAACCGGTAGGTGCACTTGCAGTGCTTCCCTTGCTTCCCTAGATGGGCCATTGACCACTAGGGCATTAGAGAAAGCCTTTTTTTTTCAGGTTTCTTAAATGCCCCCTCCTATGTTGTTATATATGACAAACAATGACCACACACAAAGTTTCCGATCATTTGGTCAATTCTAGACCCCCCCGCCAACCTCAATTGAAATTTTATCGATTTTTATCATTATAGCAGCATTGCTTCGCTATGTTTATCTTTATATACTTCTACAACAAACTTTCAAACAATAGTTCTGACTATATTATATATTACGCTTATTCAAAATGTAATACAGTAAACATTAAAACATTAACACCTTGATTTCAGCAAATAGAGCCATTGCCATTTGACCAATGTCCATGTCCATGATGTGTCAATAGGCCTGCTGCCGTTGATTCACTCACCATCTTGCAGGTTCTTTAATGTGCTCTTCTTGAAGTTCGGAGTGGCTTTCGGCTGATGCTCTACAAATTGTAGAAAATATTGCTTCTGCAGTTCATCATTAGAAATTGTAGTGGAGTAGTTTTTTTTATTTACCTGAACCTGAATTAGTATTACGGCATGTTCTGACAGATCATATACAACTTTTACATGGCAAACAAACACTTCAGCTTCTTGAAATCGGGAACCAGTTGCCACTGATTTACTGGTTTCTTTACTCAACCTCTACCAATGTTCAAGGCTCTATATAAGAACCAAGAAATGGGGCCAATAAGAGTTACCAGCATCGGGCTTGAATTCAGTAATGGAAATGTTGGCATTCCTCTTTCAAACTCCTTTGGTCACCCAAATTTCTGCAAAGCACGAGCAGTGGATTGCTTTTCAGCACCCGAGACACGATTCGAGAAGAGACAGAAAACTACACTCTTCAGTCAAATACCAGTAATGCCTTACTGGTGCAGTGAGAGCTGCAGTAGCAGTCTTGTGGGACATGTTTTTTGTATTTGTTTAATTCATGATAGAGCTGCAGATTTTTCTACGTAGAAAACTGTATTGAACATGCAGAGAGCTCGAAGTTTTGCTACCATGTCCTATTGCCTCTGTTAAATTCTGTCTGTGCACTGAACGAAAACATCTTTGTAGGATAAAAGTTGATGGCAACCATCGGGCGTAGTAAGCTTCAATCAATGTATTCCCATCTCGGACAATTCTCCAAGAAGCAAGTGTTACTTCAGCACACTCTCTGCCCTGTGTCGATTTCTGTCTCTTCTCGAACTGTGTCTCGGATGCAGAAAAGTAACAGATTGCTCGTGCTTTGCAGAAATTTGAGCGACCAAAGGAGTTTGGAAAAGGAATGCCAACATTTCCATTACTGAATTCAAGCACAATTCCTGGTTCTTATTTGGTGCCTTGGACATTGGTACAGACTGGATGTGATGTATGAAGATGGTTCCACACATCTCGTGGGTTCTACTAAGGCATAAGGGAAAGAACTGCTCTGTTGTAGGCTAACAGTTGAAGGCGTTTATTAGATGTAATTACAAGCCTTTATATAATGTATGATCACATGCCCATGTCATATGATACTGAATGTATGGTGAGAACATGGTATGGATAGACCCTAGATTACTATGGCAGTATTGTTATGGAAAGCTGGTGCCTCTATCACGACACCACAATACAACCAGCTAAATTAAAAAAAGAAGAAAAAATCTTAATATCTGGCTGAAAAATAAAATATGTATTATTTTGAAGACATTTAGTTTTTTTTTAATCACTGCCTACTTTAAAGTTGTATTTTTATTTAGGAAGAAAATGTATCGCTTTCAAAGAAAACTAAACATTTTGTGAAAGCTGTAACCCCCCCCCCCTTAACTCAACAAAATATTTTAAATTTTAATGATGCTTGAAAACTGACATCATGAAGTCCATCTGGTAATTTTGGAGTGGATAATTTTGGTAATTTTGTAGTGTTTCCTTCTTTTTGATTTTCGTATAGTATAACAACAACTGCTGTTCGCAACTAAGTTGACCATGTTGCAAACATTTGGCTGCTGAGTGACATCTGCAGTAAATAGCATTACAGATATGGTTAGCTCACGCCGGAGGCTGTTTTATTTCCATAAGCAGTTATCCGGTCGTGAAGGAAGTTTTACATGAAAGAAGAAAAAGAACATATGTTTAAAACCGAGAATTCAGTTTTTCTCACAATCAACTATAAACACTACATTTTTGCCAACCATAGGCACAATTAATATTTACAGGGTTAGTCCCCCGCACAAATAACTAATACGCGCACATGTTGTGAGCACCACACAAGTTTAAAACAACCCCCAATTGGGTTGACGAAGAACTGATTACGAACACTAATATTGGCCTACTACGAAATTGATTATTTTTTTATTACAGATCGAGCTTGTCTGGAGCTCGTTTCAGTCGTTTAGAACGACCTAATGCTTTGGGAGGCTGCACTGCTTCATCTACACGTGGTGGAGATGTCACAGCCTTACGTTTCTTCTATCTGGCTTTCACCTTAGTGGGCTCCGATGGTAGCTTTGGTGGAGACTGCCTTGTAAATAAAGGAGGCTCCAGACCACCTGTCGCTTCAATATCTCGCTGGGAGGCACTGAAGTTTCGCGACATGGCCCAATCATTGGGAACAATGATGTCATCGGACTCGCCCACTGGTTGTGTGTGGGGTGATTTCGTGTGACTCATGCCAACTCCTGGTGTCGCACTTCGCAAATTATCAGGTGAGGTGTTTTTGATTGATGTTAACACCGGCATAGCAACAGTGGTACGCCGTGATTGGCCCACGACATCTTCTGCAATAATTCGAGGGCGTAATTGATCGTGATGTTTTCGCATTTCAACTTGTTCTTCTGTAAGTACCAGATAAACCAAATGTGATAGTTTATTTAAGATAGAACCACTAGACCATAGCTTGGAATTTGTAGTGCTATAATCACGATACCAGATTTTATCGCCAACTTGATAGTTAATCAACGCTTGGTGTTGAGTACTTTTCATCTGTTTTTTATTGATTTCTTTTCACAACGGACACAGGGTCAGGATATAACAAATCCAATCTGTATTTTAATTCTCGATTGAAAAATAATTTACCAGGTGTAGCTTGTTTGGTAGAACTTCGCGTGGTTCTAGAGGATAATAAATAATGTAGATCCGACGTGATGCGCAGCCTGTAGACACGTCTGAAATTCCAGACATAAATTTCCGCTAATCCTTTGATTCATGGCCGAACCCATTAGACGTTGGATTCTGCTAACCGTTAACCATGATTTAAATTCCTTAGAGGTCCATTGTGGACCGTAACTAAAGAATCCATTAAGCCGTATTCGGCAATGTGGTTATTCATTATATCCATAACTTTTGCTGAAGTGGTAGTTTTCATTTTGTGAACGAATGAAATTTTACTGTGTGCATCAACAAGGATTAAGAACATAAAATTGAATTAGGCTTTTGTGGATACTCCCAGGTATTCTTGGGTCCTGCAGATTGAGTATCCTTAAACTCTTGACAGTTTGTACGGGATTTAACTTTGTTTTCTATATCAGAATCAATAGAAGGCCACCACACCTTAGACCTAGCCAAGCTTTTTAATTTAACAATACCCAGGTGTGAGCGGTGCAGATCGAAATTTTTTTTCGCAAGGCTGTCGGCACGATTCTAAACCCCCAAAAGAGTGTATCACTCGCAACAGAGATTTCATTGCGGCGTGTGAAGTACGGCTGCATGTCGAGATTATTACACACTTCAGGCCGGCCGTGATTAACGTAACGGTATACTTTAGACAATAATTTGTCATGCTTGCTTTCAATAACCAGAGCTTTGTTTAGCATGGGTAGGTTAGAGATGGTTTCCAACGCTCGTACATTATACTGGTCTTCAGCTTCTGCAAACTCTTTATTGTTAGGTGGGGGGGGGGCCTGCATCCGCTGTTAAAATTCTGCTTGCCTGGTATATGTTGAAAGTCGTAATCATAAGCGTTTAGCATGACCACCCAAC
>JAHWFP010195545.1:0-10307 GCA_023313725.1 Lithobius niger | reverse complement strand
GCAAATCCGACATACTAAACAAAAGGGTAACTGCAAGATTCGCAACAGCATATTCCAGGAGGGGGCGGACAAAGACCTTGTATGCCTAAATCTTGGTTTGGAAATTTCCTGAGGTAAAACGTCTATTTATCATAGCAAGTCGGCGAAAGGCTACAGTAGAAAGCTTAAAACAGTGATGGGAAGACTTAAGGCCTCGGGTAAACCACATACCCAGATCCTGAATTTCATCCACGAAAAGAAGAGTACCACCATCCAAAACGTAATTGAAATCAGTTTTCCCAGTTCCGTACCTAATGATCTGGCATTTTGAGACAGAAAGTGGCAGCTGCAAATTGTAGCAGATAACATTCAAAACCTCCTCCTGAAGTGGGGGAGAGGGGCCAGGTGAAAAAA
Source organism: Lithobius niger (assembly GCA_023313725.1). Taxonomy (NCBI): domain Eukaryota; kingdom Metazoa; phylum Arthropoda; class Chilopoda; order Lithobiomorpha; family Lithobiidae; genus Lithobius; species Lithobius niger. The sequence goes on along the minus strand of JAHWFP010195545.1, from coordinate 9,914 downwards.
TCTCTGTCCCGATTTTAAAAGACATCTGAAAATTGTGCACCATATGATGATGAAGTAGTAGAGCAGAGATCGTACACATAGATTAGAAAAAGTAAAGGGTCGAGAACCGAGCCCTGTGGGACACCACTTGGTACACATACCCCCTTTGAAACCGTATGTTCGATTTTAACCTGCTGGGATCGATTACTCAGAAAGGCAGACAGCCAGTTTAAAAGAGGACCAGCAATGCCACAACCACATAGTTTAGCGAACAGCTGGCAGTGGACAACCGATTCAAAGGCTTTCTTGAAATCGAAATATATTACATCACTCTTTGTACCAATGTCCAGCGCATCAGTCCACCAGTCAAGCATACCTAGGAGCTGGTGTGTGGCTGATCTGCCTGGTATAAACCAAAATTGGTCAGATTTAATAATTGATGTCTCCATTAAGTAAGGCATCAAGTTATTCCTAATAATAGCTTCCATAATCTTGCATACCACGCATGTAAGAGTTAAGGTCTGTAGTTTTCTGGGTTTCATGGTGAACCCTTCTTAAAGACTCGTATAACGATAGCCATTTTCCCCTGATCGGGGAGTTGTCCTTGATCAAAGGATAAGGAAAAAAAATTAGATAAGGGATAAGAAATTTCCAATCCTGTTTAAGTAGGAATGCTGAAAGGCCGTCGGAACCGTATGAAGTACTAGGTTTCAGTTTTGTTATTACTGAGAAAACAACTTGCTGTGTAAAAAATACCTGCCTCACAGCTGTTTTGCATATATTGAATTTGATTTTGTGGCAAAGGTAAATTTTGATTACCATCATCACAAATACTATTTGATGCAAAGATACCAGTTAGTAACTCTGCCTTTTCCAAGTTATCAGTCAAAAACCACTTGGGCGTTTAAAAGCGGTAAGGATCGGATAGATTTTGTTTTTTTCGTAGTAGAATTTGAAGACGGATGAAGTGTTTCCTATCATGATGACATGTTCTTCCCTTTTCATGTGCCACTCCTCAACTGAGTCTGAATACTATATTCTAGTCATGTTGTATTCCCTAAGAGCCTCTTCACTATGGTTAATTTTAAATATTATCCAAAGTTTAAGTTTTCTATTGTTTAACTTCATCAAAAATATGTGGAGAGAGCGATTTTGAGTTTAGACTTAACCACAGCTGTGACGTCACGCTAACTCAACGCCATGCTAAGTTTCCGTAGGTTAAATCCCGTTAACCGTGACCGGAAGTTTACGTCATCGGAAAAAGTTTTGGTTCTTAAGTTAACCCGCACTTTCACCGACAACCCACACTTCTGACACTTCCGGATTAGTCTGGTGCAATTAGCGCTTTAAGTCGAAAAAAATTCCCATACAGATGAAACTTGTGCAGATATGTCCAGAAATACTACCCGAGTAACATACTAAAAGTCACCTAAATTCACACTGGGGGTTTCACCGCCATTTTGAAAAAATGGCTGCCGAGGGCTACCAAACTGTCTATTTTGTCAAACATCGCACAAACTAATTACTCTACCTAAAATTTTATAGGGAAGTAAATTAAAGATGATAACAATCTCTACAAGAAGGTTCATGTGATGTTTTCGTTAAAACCAACCGATTTTTTTGCAATCGACTGGTTTACTGGAAAGAAGTGACAAAAAAAAATGGCCGCCACCGCCGGGTACCAAATTGACTATTGTCTTACCGAAAATTGCATAGAGATAAGAAAAATATCTACAGGAAAGGACCTTATAATGTTTTTGTTAGAACCAACTGGTGTTTTTTCAAGAAACTGGTTTACTGATAACGTGATGAATTTTGAAAAAGAAATGGCACTGCCGGCTATCAAATTATCTATTTAGTGGGGTGGGGAAGCTGAAAAATTTTCTCATCTGGCAAAAAATTTTCGCTTTGGTTTCAGTTAGTACATGGGTAGAGGAGTCGAAACATCCCGGGTCGTGGGGGGGGGGGAGATTGAGGCTTAATGGCGCGTCAAGCTGTCGACGCGCCATTAAGCCTCAATCCCCCCCCCCACATCCCGGGTCACAATTTTTCGTAGCTCTCCCAAAAAACGGCTTTTTGGCTGTAACTATTTAACTTTCAACAAATCAAAATCATAATGTGAAGCCAAAACGTTCAGCACAAAACAGTAATACACATCCACACATCTTTTACGTAAAAGGAACCCTTGAACCCCAAAATAGTATTTAAAGTATAATACCTTTAGCTCCAATTGGTCAAAACTTCGTCAAAAAAGTCCTAACTACGCCGGACTAGATCACACGACCGGGAACTCACACAGCAACAACCAAATACAGTGTGCAAAAAAGTAACGCAATAAAAAACTTACAAAAGGAATTATTTAACTTGAAATCCTACACATGCTAAATCTTACACTCTGCGTAACTCCCCCCACACTTCCTCCACAAACTAAAATGTAATGACCTTCATTCATAGCGATACCCTATTACCGTATTTTTTAAACAATTCTCAAACTACAAACACACAAAATGAATTACATACCTTGCCAGACTGTTGCAACACAATGTCATTCTATCCCTGCTACCTCTTATCGACGTTTTTTCACTTGAAAAGCTTCAAAAACACGAGCGAGCTTATAGCGTGAAATCTGGGGAAATGAAACATGTCCCCTACCCACCCACTTCCCCTCCATAAACTAAAATGGAATGACCGTCATTCATGCATGATACTGATTGATTTCCGTATTTCTTGAAGCAGTATTCACAAAACACAAACACAGAATTAAATAAGAGTTAGCTTGAGGTCGCAACCGTAGTATAAATCATTTATTGGTTAAAATCAAGCAGTTATCAATTTTTAACCCACGGCTGCGATTACTGTCCCAGCTCTTGTATGCTCTCGGGTTCCGCTCACGACCTATTTGGATAATACAGCCAGGCCAGTAATCGCAGCTGTGGGTTAAAAATCGAAAACAGCTTGATTTTAACCAATATCTATTACTTAGTATTAAAATTTAATTATCTCTCCTCCCATGGTTTATTTGCGTACTCGAGCCGGGCCAGTAATCGCAGCCGTGGGTTAAAATTCGATAACCGCTCGATTTTAACCAATAACTATTACTAATATTGCCCCTGTATAACAAAATATTGCATCATGTAGACAATTAAAATTTAATTAAAGCTTCTAACTATTAATACGCTAGATGAAGAAACACAATGGAACCAACATTCGTTTATTACAAATATTTACATCTAGTTTTATTAGTTTCATTATTTTCGTTCGATGGTTATGTTGGCTGAGCAGTGACAGAGCTCAACATATTTGTTCAACAGGCCGATCTGGTCGATGACTGGAAAGGGGACTCTCGCAAAGTTTCTGGTTGTGTCAACGAGAGCAGTATGACAGACTGACCGGCTTCTTCACCGGCTATGGGGTCTATTCTGGACATCAACTGTAACACCTGCTATGTTCGAAAATCTCCCAGGGTTGGATCCCAGGGGTTGCCACTCCACTATACTTTCTTCATCCTACGAAGCAGTGTCGGACTGACCCTCTTTAGGGCCCTCGTGCAGATCATGAAACCCCCCCCCCCCCATATTTATATATATATATATATATATATATATATTCAGAGCCCCTATTTTGCAGATACATCATACGATTTTGCCTTTGAAAAGTACCTTTGAAAGGATCCGGAAAACCTAGCCAGGGGGTCTGGGGAGCGTGGTAAGCTCCCCCAGTGGCTGAAGCATTTTACACTAGTTTAGTGCCTGTTTCTGCCATTTTATGGCTTCCATGAGCACATTTGCAAGAAACTGTCAAGCAAATTTTGGTGATGTTTCTTAATCGTTCTTCAGGATGGCATGTTTCGGAAAAACTTAATTATGACAAAAGTCATGTTTTTTGTAGACATTTTCTTTACGAATTAAAGTAATCGAGTTCAGTTTAGACTTTTAGGCCATAATGAATGACGATGAAATTGCGGGTACCCCCTGCCGGAGGCAGAAGATTTTTTTAATGGGCTATCGAAAGGTGAAAAATAGTGAAATTGAGGGCAAATCAAACCTAAGGTTCTTAGGGTTCTTAGGGTTCTTAGGGTTTGTTTTGCCCTCAATTTTGGGACCAGTCTCATGCTTGGAGGAAAAATAACTAGTTAATTATCTTTCCTCCAAAGTCTCGTGGCTAGGAGGAGAACCGCAGGGAAGCGACCAGGAACGATCAGGGGTAGTGTTTCCGTAACTGGCATGCTACACAGAAGAGTTGCGAAAACTAATGGAAAAAACCTACATTGCAAACTTTACTTCAAACTGAGTGAATAACGATGATAATTAATCTGTATGCATGGAAACGTGAATTTGGAGTGAAATTTATCCGATTTTGCAACTCGAGAACTCGAAAGTACCAATTCTCTCTTCTCGGATGGTGGGGGGGTTGAGGAGAGAAGCAACCCCAATCTCCCAGTCACTATGGCCCTGTACATAATGAAAGGGACCTGCCTATTTATAAAATAGAAGGTAATATTTTAAAATACCTTAATGTTACGCCAAACAAATTAAGGCCAAAAAACAAAATATTTGCACTTAATTCTAATTGACTGGGCTACTAATTTTTACCGTTTTTTACTGACTGAGAACACGAAGAATGCACCTAAGTTGGCACGACAAGAAGTACATCTGCTGCTCTCTGTAGTCAGATCCAATGAATGGGACAGCCACGTCACGCACGGCCTGCTTACTTCCTTTTCCAAATTCCTTCCTAAACGTTTAGAGGTCTTGCACCCTGGTTCAGGGCCCCTGCGAGGCCTCTTGAACCCTTGGGCCCTCGGCGATTGGCGACCAGATGAATTGGTCAGTCCGACACTGCTTACAAGATTTAGAATTAAGCCGTTTTTACTTTACAAACCGTTTGTTTCAGCTGACATAGAGATCGAAGAAATTTGAAAGATAAAAATAAAAAGTAAATTTCTTAGAAATAAAGAATAAATCACCATGTAAAGGAAAAACGAAGTAAACAGTCTACATTAAAGAATTGCCTTCATGAGAATACAAGGTACGTTAATCTGAGAAAGACTGAAAGAGAGACAGAAAGTACTAATTAATGGTAAAATGGACGGATTTTCCTGTTGTCTGGGGTATATAGAAGATAAAATATTTGGGGGTATGTGCCTGAAGTTTTTGATTAGAATTAATTTTTTTAATTGCATTATTAGCTTCAAAATTAACTTATTGTGCTCACTTGTTTCTGTTTTCAATGGGCACTTCACTGAAAATATAATTAATCAGCTTCCATTAATTATACCAAAATTAAGATTTCTTTAGGCTGTTCAAGAACCATATTTTCACTAAAACAAAACCATTAAATAACGAAAAGGGGTGAAATCATACAAAAACCCCATACGCGTAAAGAAACCCATCAAATTTTCAACATAATGTTGTGATACCAGACTGCAAAAAATGTGATATCCTGTAAAACCCGAATATCGGCCGAAAAAAATAATTTTTCGCCATATAAAGTAGTGATATCAGATCCAAAATGGCTGTTGCCAGGTTTTTCGTAACAACACTGATCACTCAACCTTCTCAACACTCAAACACTCAACATGTCGGTGATAGGGTGAACACAGTCGGAACACAAACTTGCTGACAGACATTTGGGCCTGATATCACTACTTTATGTGGCAAAAACTTGGTGGGTCCCGTTGCCTATGGAGTTTTGTATGATTATTATTAAATCTATAGGTGCGGTGGCACATTACCACCTTGATACACGAGCCATTTAATATTCTCACCAATATTGGTAAAATAAAAATAGTAAGTAAACCATTAGCATACATTTGAAATTTGTTTTAGGAGTGAAAATATGGAATAAGGTGGTTGGGCGGAAGGCAGATTTCAATATTAAACTAGTTTATGTAGAAATTTCCCTTAGAATCAGAAATATGCAGAATGTATATTGTGGTTCTGTCTTGTTGTTGATGTTATCAATTAGGTTAGTTGCCTTGGTTCGAATTTCACCGTGCAGGCAAAAGAAATTTCACCACGGAATAACTATTGGTCTAGCTTGTTGCTATTATTTAGGTTATGTAGTTGGATTCATTCTAATTTCACCAGGCAGGGCAAGGAAGGGTCACCACGGAATAACTATTATGTCGTTCTGCCATGTTGTTGATATTATCAGTTAGAGTAGTTGCTTTGGTTCGAATTTCCCCGGGTAAGCAAAGAAAGTTTACCAAGGAATGACTACTGTGGTTCCGTCGTGTTATTATTATCAGTTAGGCTAGTTGTATTGGTTCAAATTTCACCAGGTAGGCAAACAAAGTGAATGACTATTATGTGGTTCTGCCATGTTGTTGTTTTTTACATTATCAGTTTGGTTTAGGTTGTGGTTAGGACGGTTGTGTTGTTGTTTTTGATATTATCAGTACGGTTAGCTTGTGGTTCTGTTGTGTTATTATTAGTTAGGTTAGGCTAGGTTACTTGTATTGGTTTGAATTTCACCATTTAGACAAAAGAAGTTCCACCTCGTAGTGACTATTGTGTGATTCTGCCGTGTTGGTAGTGATATTAGTTAGGCAAAGTTAGTTGACTTAGTATGAATTTCATCAGGCAGGCAAACAAATAACTATTGTCGTTCTGTAATGTTGTTGTTGGTATTATCTATTTGCTCTATTCACTATAACTATCGTCGTAGTTTTCACTGCTCACGTAATATCTTTAACTGTGCATATATATTTTGCCTGTGAGCAGGGATGACGCTAAAGGTGACAGAGCATAGACCTCCCCCAAATTGTTGGCTCTCTCCCCCTCCCCTCACCCATCAGATCAATAACAAATAGCAGGCGTCTGATAACTTTACTTAAAAAATTACTTTAAAATATATCAAGTTTGTTTTAAGACTCGAAACAAAAAAAAAGAGCATGGTCTGAATCCTCACTAGACTACTTCCATATTCTCACAAACTGTTCCAAATTGTATGAACCTTATCTTTGCAACATAATTTCTGATATATTCGCTCATTCTAGACTAGTTGTTGGCATAGGTGTGTGCCACCATGCTTGATGTTAAATGTTAAATGATACTATACACCTTAAGTTTTTACCCTTGGAGGGCTAATCCACCAAAAACTATATTGCAGTGAACCATTATTTATTATTTATTATTATTTATCTTATTCTTATTCTTATTTATTTGGACTAATCATTATATATGGCCGGTAAGGGGGGGTTATCGAAAATTTAGTGCTCACATTTCATTTAATCTGCCCGCACCCCCCCCTTCGAGACCCTGAAAAAATTGTGGCCCCCCCACTCAAGGTCCAAATATTATGTGAGCCCCCCCCCCCCCCCGAAAAATGCACTTTTTGCATACCTATTGTGACTGTCTCCAAATGATTTCTGTAACCAAGATTAGTGCTGTAGCCAAATAATGTAAGTAGCTCTCCACACTGACAGTTTCCATCAGTAGTAAGGGAACGTGTCTCATTTTGAACGAAAGGACATATGTTGGGTTAGAAATGTTCTTTACACTCATATCTTTTCAAGATTCATTCAATAAGTATGATGAACACACTATTTCATGAACGAGCTTTGGATGCCCTTGGCCTTCTTGATATTCTCTTTTTTCAGAGGTTTAATCGAGTACATTTTGGACCCGAGTCCGATGAACTCTAGGATGGGGACGCCACCCATTTTATCTTTCATTTTCCCCAACACTTGTTTGTTCATGCTAGAGAAGAGGGGATGATTCGACGGGTAGCAGCTCGAGTCGAAACGGTCTTTGTCGGAGAGCTTGTCACGGTAGATGTCCTCCGTTTCGATTTTGTAACAGAGGCTGTCCGTTTACGTGAAAAAAGAGTTTGGCACGGTCTTCGTACTTTGGCCGAATGTAATCGTAATGGAATTCGAACATAAAGAGTTTGAAGAGTTCCAATATGGTAAGTCCGGAGTAGGTCGGAAGATTGCACAGCATGTTGCGAATGTGGTAGTTGAGTTGCCCGAGGTTTTCGTTAAGGATTTTGAAGATTTCGGCGTGCGGTTGGGAGTAGCATTTCAGCGTCGGTGCACAGCTTCACATCGAGGCGACTTTGCTTATTTTCCATGGTTTTTCCAAATACCGAATAATTCAGCAATTTGAAGTAGTCTTTAGCGAAAGGAGCGGATGCTTCTTGCCTTTTTTGCGGTTTTGAACTCGATGTAAGACTTCATCCATGGTCTTTAGTTAAAAGACTCTTCGGATACACCAAAGTACTAGTCCTTGCTGGCGGTAAAATTTCAAGTGCCTGTAGTGAAGGATGTACTTCTTGTGCAGAAGGTTCGAGACGAGTTTGGTGTTCGTAGAAGACTTGATCGTGTGGTTTAAATCTTCCCCCAGATTCAGTGAATAGGGGGGAATTAGCTCCTTTCCAATGTCGAACTTCTCCAGAGCTAGGGGATAATCGTTGTGGACGTCGTGCAAATCTTTGGGGGTACTCGAGGTCGACTTCCAGTATATATCCCACGTTGGTGTCATCTGGTACGGTATCGATGTCCAAAGTTCTAATCTCCTTCCTGGTTAGGTAGTGGAACTTGTAGTAGGGGAGATGGGCGCACATAGCCAAACCGTAAAGGTTGTTTATATCCCAGTCCATTATGTATAGGGAGGGTTTGCTAGGGACATAAAGAGGAAGGTAATTGTTTTTTGCTGTCGAATGCCTCTTTGCGACGAACAAAACTCCGCCTCTGGTGCCGGACGATATGAGATTGTGCTTCCCAACGTGCGTGAATAGCTCCAACTCTGAATCCAGTATCCTAAGGAGAGCTACCCAGCTGAACCATGGAGAGGAGATGTAATAGCAGGGGTCCAGCTTGTTGTTTTCCAGGCACAATTTTCAGAAATCTTGAAAGACGTCTGCGAGCAGGAAAACGTTGGTCATTTGGTGTGTCTCGTGTTAGGTACAGAATTCCTTTGATTTCATTCTCAGCCAGAGGTTAAGTACCCGCACATACTCGTCTCCTGCCAACATCCCATCTTTCAACCGCGAGTAAAACGAGTGTCTCGATGGTAGATCTTTCTTGCCAAAAACGGACATATCACTTATATATTCGCATGGGTAAATGCTCTTCTGAGTTAACAGATTCAGCACCTTTTTCCTGGTAGTTTCCTTCGTAAACCATGCAGATTTCAATCCAGAGTCTAGCGCTACCTCGAGGACGGGGAATCCGCTATTGTTGTTCCCACTGTTTTTTACTAGAGTATTCAGAGAAGTGTTTAAACAGTTGACGCAATCTATAAAACGGAGGTTTATCTTGCTGACTTGATCCTTAATCGCTATGGTCTGAAACCTCTTGGTGTTGCAAGCTATAACATCTATACTAACTTGTGAACTGCGGGTACCAGAAGGTGCATGTCGTACCTTTCCAGGCCGTGGAACACGTCAGGAATGGTTTTTTGTGCTCTAGTGGTTAGGTTACAATTTGGATGAGCAGCTCCTCTGTATTACCCGCTGATGTGACAATAATCCCTCACCTTATTGTTGACGAGCCGTACTTTAGATTTCCCATCGATATTTACTTTCTGGTAATACTTTTTGAAGGCTTTCCCGCAATAATGACAAACGCGAGTATTCTTGAATTCGGTTTCTTAGGACGAGGTGGGGTGGAGTGGTTTTGTATTTTTCAGCAGGTTCGTGTAATATCGAACTTCTTCTTCCACATAATTATAAAGTTCGTCGACCGAGTCTTCTCCCAAGTGGTCAAATGGTACTTGTGACGTATAATCTTCCCGTCGTGTCCCACCAGGACATAGCTGAAACTGCAAGGAAGGTGTTGATTGATTTCGGTGGTTCAACTCGTCGAAGCATTGGGTTTAGTGGTCTGGACTGGACGGGGCGAAGGAGGCATTCAAAATTGGCGTATATGATGTGGAGGAAGGGGTTTTGACGGTTAAAGTACTTGAATGCGTGAGAGTTTTCTCCTGGCT
>JAHWFP010195530.1:0-10144 GCA_023313725.1 Lithobius niger | reverse complement strand
TTCCAACAAAACGAGAGAGCTCACATCATGTAGCCGTCTGGGTTGTGAAATATTTTTGCTACCGTTGAGTTGCATGTCAAACCCCAATATATTCACGGATTGGAGAAAAAAACAAATAAGCATACATGAAACAATGTTAATAACGAAATAAAAATATATACAATAAGTTTTACTTATTTTCAAACAAAACTATGTACAGTATATTACACTCATTTACACATTTTTTGAGTATTTACATTTTTCTAACTTCCTATAATAAATACTAAGTTTATCACAATACTGTTAAAAAGTTATATTAGCTAAAGCTCTCATTTTATGGTGGCTTATTCAACCGATGGATCTGTGGTTGTACTCTGTAGGGTAGCCGGTTTTCGTCTCTGGTGAAATAACTGCTCCAGTTAGATACAGACGGATATTGTTGAACTGGTCGACCCAGACCTAACCAATACACAGTTCTCAAACTGCGTGGAGGACTCGCAACTGTTGTAGTTTTTTGATTTTGTCGTTGTACCATGTGTTGTGAGTACTGGTTTAAGAATGTTTCATCATTATTGTGCTGCCTGATTTCTTCATATGGATCTGAAAAAAAGTAATGTTAAATAAAATTTCTATTTTAAGCAGTTTGATATAAAGATAAATTCAGAAATAATCCATCAGGAAAAATCATGCACCTGAAATTTCCTAGTTTAGTAAACCACAGTGGCTGAATGGATAACGGTGTAACTTTTCAGTTTGTCCCTTCTCCCTCCCCTCACCAAATTAAATTAATTTTAATACATTTAATCTATATAAGGCAAGTTGTCTGTTATTACGCAATCAAATTAACCGTAAAAATCTCATGTAGAATATTACAAAGTAAAAGCCGGAATCTGCACAAAAAAATACATAAAAATTCCGACGTTTCGGCTCATCTCACAACCATTATCAAGAGTAGCAAGTTACAAAACGCAACAAAGCCATGAGTCAAGTTGCAAGTAAAATGTCCATCAGATTAACAAGGCAGAACTTCCTAGGGCGTGTTAAAAACGGACAGAACCGTAAAATAATTTTTAAAACTGAAAAAACTAGTAGTAATTTCGATGTGTGCTTGTGGATTAGCACCAAACGAAGTGCTGGTTATTAACTGCATTCATCATTTATATGGGTTTACTAAGGTTTCCCTGGTGTGCTAGACGCAAGCACGCATCGAAGTCCCCTCTAGTTTTAAATTTACAAAAAATCATAATGGTTCTGTGAGTTTTTAGCAGGTCCTGGCAAGTTCTGCCTTGTTAAGATGAACATAGTTAGTTTTTGTTATTGTGTTTACTTGCTACTCTTGATAATGGCTCCGAGATGAGCGGAAATGTCGAGTTTTTATGTATTTTTATCCACTTTCCAGATTTTAGTCTGTAACACAACATGATATTAATACGAATTTCAGGACCTCTCAGTACATTTCAGGACTTCCAGATAGCTTCTTTTCCCCAGTCATTTACCCACCACCTCTTGGATCTACGATGTCATTTTTCCCAATTTCGTGCTCGCATTAGAGCTTTCCAGTGACGATAACATATAGTGCCCCTTCACCGCTCTGTAACCTTCCGTGCTTCAGACAGCCTTGTTACCGTCACTGGAGCTTTACAATGATGCCGCCTCGTGCTCGTACAGTAAATCTGCAGAGGTAATGATTATGAAGCCCAAGGTAGTACCTCACCATTACAATGTAAATGATAGTAAGGTTAAGATTACTTGTCGTAACAATATTGTACTGCTCAAACTCATGGCATCATCCAAGTCTCATTGAAAATAGTTAAATATTACTCAATCTATAAACCTGGGAATAACCTAAATCACCTTGTTGTGTATCAACCTATTTCTCTTGAATAAAACATGAATTTAGTTATAACTACACTAATTGTATGAATAAAGACAGTCATAAATGGGCACAAATCGCTCTAAAGAAGATAAGTGTAAGTTGGAAATAAACCATTAGAGAAAATCATTCACTAAAACTGACGTACTATCTTTCAGCATTTACTCACTTACGATTTATTCGAGTGATGTGACCCGAATTGAAACTGGCGAACTAATCCGTTACCAGACTACTGCTATACCACCTTACAAAAAGGGGCAATTTCCAGTAGCACCAGATGACATATCGGTAAAGGCAGTATTTTGATGACGGACTGGTTCACCAGAACGAATCCAGGTCACGTCATTCGAAAGAAAAATACGTTCATAAAGAAGTCTTACTGACCTGTTATTTCTAGTGTATGAATTTGGTGACAGCTTATTTCCGACTTACCTTAATAAAGACAGACCGTAAATAAAGTGTTACTGTATAATAGAGTTCGAGAAAGCATTTGTTTGTTTATACCATCAAAGAATATATGTCGTCAGAAAGAAAGTTTCGATGGTAACACTTCCCATCATTAGGCTATGGACTACCAATGCAATCGACCAACTATAATTTTGGAACACAGTATGGGGACATATTGAAGAAAAAATATCCTGGGAACGTCAGCCTGTAATTACGCAACAGTCTCGCAACGCAGCTTCACATGTGGAAACTTCAGTTTTCACTCACAGTTTGTTGCAAGACCAGTTTCGAGACCAAACACATGGTTGATTATGGTATTATGGTTTCAAACATGCCTCCGTCTGAAGAATGCCGCAGAATAGTCACGATTAGGCCATTACCATTTCGAAATGAACATTTAATCCACCAGACAGTAGGTAGAGGCTGCATATATGTCCGAAGTGTAACTTCTTAAGACACAGGCTACGGCACCTAGTTTTACTGACACTGTTAGATTGTTGGAGCACGCTGATTTGCACTAAAATAATAGGCGATGTAGTGAAATTAACACTCATTTCTGCATGAAATTCATGTCCTGCCCAGTGTAATTCACGTCAAGGCTCACAGAAAAACAGACACACCACATGTGCTACGGACGAAAAATCGTAGCGAGATACAAAAATGCCCACGTCGCAACAATGCTCATGTCCGAAATGTACAGAGTAACTATGATTTCACACTTTGCCAAGATAGCGTTATTGTTTACGATTTCTCTACATGTCTCTTAATAATTTTTACAGGATAATTCTGCGTAACAAAGTTTATGGCAGGTAATAATGATTTATTCACTTTTCCCTCTTCTGGTAATTACATCTCTACATTTTTCCCACCCGCCAACGCATTTTTCGGTTGTTTCTTTGATGAAAGAAAAAATTGCTATGCATTCTGAAATTTTCTAGGATATATTTTACAGTAATTACTGATGTATGTGGTAACAACTTGGACGGAATATATAAAACCTGGGCTCATACAAATGTTTATTTGTGATTTTTAGAGTTGGAAAACTGAAATGAATAACTGCATTTGTTAACAGGCATCCCTGAAACTAGCCTTTTATTATTTACCAAACATTGTTTTACACAATTTAATACCACCAAAATAGGCCAGTGAAAGTTTATTTCCTCATTGTCATACGGAAGCTATTTATTAAGACAAAGATATAACATTATCGGAAAGCAATCAGTGACACAAAGTTGAAATTTTACCTTCCCAGTTTTCTTGAGAAGCAATGCTTACAACGTCGCTATCCTGCAAATAAAACATTGCATTAGATAATGCAAAAAGTCATATTATTTTCTAGTGAGTTTGAATGTATATTTCATGCTCATCAGACTGGGTTAAGTTTTTGTCCTAATGTGTTCAACTGAATTCTTAGTCAGCCATTTTTATTGTTTTTAACTAGATTCGACCTCTGGCTTACGTGGACTGAAATACAGAATCTGATGCCTTCGACAGTCATGCCGTAATGACTCTAGTCTAACATAAGATAATACATTTTGCTGGATACCGCAACTGTTTTTTAAACTGTTTACCGATTTACGGACAACAGAGTGTTGAGATGGAAATTGATCTGGCAACATTACCGGGATGTCATCCACAGTTCATCCATAAATCATAAATTATTTTATAATTGACACACATCATACTCTTAAAAGCAAGCGTGTCGCGTGTCTTAATAATTGTTGAAAGCAATTAATTGTTGAAGATAATTCATGGACAATTTTTCTCACTACACGAAACTCAGGAATCTTCACCACTTTCATCCCCATTTTCTGTCACATTTTATCAATTTTTTATTGTTTTCAAAAATATTCACCTACGTCTACGCATAGACAGTTTTACTAAAGTTCACCGAAGAAGCTGCAAAGGTACAGCTGATGATAATATTTTCAATGCATTGGCTAGTTTTTAGATTTCCAAAAGAAAAATAATTAAATCAAATTAATAACAATAATAATAATAAGAAGTAGAAGAAGAAGAAGAAGAACAAGAACAAGAAGAACAACAAGAAGAAGAATTCATTACACCAACGATAAAGGAAATTCCAGACAGGGATGGAGTGATTTCCGGTTATATTGGTCCCACATTTACAAAAAAACATAGTAGTTTAGACAATATTAAAATAAGTCCAGGTAAAATTAATTGGCCTTCGTCGGTTCCAAAAGAGCTAAGATGACTTTGAGATTTATCGCCCGGAGACCACGCCTGAACTGGTCGAGACTTCAGGAGTTTCTCGACATGGGGATAAGACGTGGTTTGCGAAGAAGTATTTTATACATTCTCTTCTGGCGGGAGGCACAGCTTTCCTAAATGGGTGGTCCCTAGTATAATCATTACCACAAATAGACAAAAGTAGACGTGGGTCCACATCAACCAATCTCGTACAACATAAAATGTTAGATAAGGGTCTGCACAAAGCCTCCTTAGCTCAAGTGTGTCCATACTCAGATGTGCAAGTAGGCGATTTGGTCGTGTTTACTGATATCCTATGATTTATGAATTTTCATTAAATCCGTTATCGTAATTAACTTTATTACCCTCCCTACGTATTGTAAAATCACGTTGAGAGGAGAGACAAGGTAACAAAGATGATGGTGATTAACTTACATTGGGACTTTCACTATAATCCACTGTTGGCTCATAAGGAGCAAATGACTCATCGTCTTCAGAATCTGATGAGCACTTTCGAAGAACATTTTGACGAATCTGTAAAACACAGTAAGTAAGAATCACTTTAGGAAATAATACGAATTGTCAGAGAGGGTTTGAATTCCTCTAACTCACTATTTACTAAGCTAAGGGGGAAATAACAATAGTAATAATACTAGCTAAGGGGGCATACAATACAGTGAATAATAATTATAGTTTATTTACTGCCAATATGTTAAATTAAACAACTGTCCAATGCTGTAGCACTTTTTTTTATTTATTAATTGCAATCTAAATATAATTAAAAGTAAAATCCATGATTTTATAGCCTTGGTTACCCGAATTACGTAGTGCATCTTGATTATCTGAAATCACATTTTCTATAAAATGCTTTGTATTAAATTCATTCATACCAATTTTTAACCATTGGGAACATTTTTCAGAAAATTTCATTGTGTGATTATCAACCACACATAGTAAATAATTTACTCATGCAGCGTAGAAAAGAAGATAACTCAATCAATGTGTTGTTTGCACAAAGTTGCGATATTTTTCCTAAAGGTTTTTTTTTTTCTTTTTGGAAACCTTTCTCTAAGTTCCAACTTTCATTGACTAGTTATTTTAATAAAATTTTCCAGCAATTTTTGGAAACTTTTAGATCGTTTAAAAATTGGTTCTCAGGCATCACCACCTTTTTTATCTTTTTTTCTTCTTTGCATGGTTTACGGATTTTCCATGGTACCATGCTAGTGATGGATTTATTTTTAAATGCTTTTTGCAACTTACTGGCTGAATATTCACAGACAACAAGCGATATGAAAAGATCCTTGTTTAGATGATGCAGTTTGTGTAAGTGACGTTACGAAGGGAAGTAGGCTATTTCATCCAACTGATCCTAACTATCACACTTTTATTTAAATATTCTACGATGCCGCAAAGGCATCTCACATTTAACGTTCTTGCAACTGTATATTCGTACGTCTGAAATTGTTTATAACCAAAGTGAAACTGAAGTAAAATAAAGACGAAATCTCGCAAGCAACATGTAAAAAAGCTTTAAAATGGTTTTTAATTATTTTCAAGAACAGACAAAACGCTCAACATATTTTCTAATACCTGTGCGGATTTAGTTTGACGTTTCTATTGGTTGAAAGATTTACAGCATGCAAAAATAAATGCAATCCTTTTTTATTCTACACTCACAATATGTACATAAATAAAAAGGATTGCATTTATTGCAGCCATAGTACAACCCGTTGTAAAACTCACCTCTCGGCGCAAAAGGAAGTTATTTACAAAGCACAGGATTCCCTGAAAAGAATAAATCAACTTGATTTTTCGTCACATTGGACAATGTTAATCAAAGCCAACAAAACCTGGATGCTAGTTTTAAACAACACATAGTAAAATATTAGTTAGCTTTACGGAATCCTTCTATTGATATTCCTTTTTCATTTCTTTGTATGCGATCCTCATTTTTTTGCTACAAGTGAAAATTAAGAAAATGTACAAATGAAAACATATTGACAGAAGACGTGTTACAAAGTTGAACTGTCTGAGATGATTGGAAGCGAGATAAACAGACTGTATTCACGAAATAGGAACTCGTTTCAATTACATATTACGAATGGCAATAGTAGACCGTAACGATTTCCCTTAAGAAAATTTTTAAGCTACAAGATTGTTACACCAATCAATTGCTTGCCTAAATATAGGATTACCCACATAAATTCAACGTTTCATTACAGATTCTAATTTTTCCCACATCTTTATATATTTTGCATTCACGTGGTGCATGGATACATGCCAAACGTTTCTAAATAAGAGGAGAACCCAATATGCATACGCATACAATCTTTCACAATGAATGTTGTGAACGTGCCTTAGTTGTTCTGCATCGGTGTGGCTTTTTAGATATCTCAAAGTTAAATATTCCCATGTCTTGAAATAAAGGCAGCGGTCTGGTGGCGGAAGGTTAACGTTTCTGAAAAGGCCAGGCATTTAATGATTCGCCCATATACTAACAAACAATCGACGGTTGTATCTGTGAATGAGATGATATTTTTTCTCCATCAAATATGGTATCACGAAATAAAGTCACACTGTCAAGTTCAAAGTACTGTTTTTCTTGGTTTATCACGGAATGTTTTTGTTGGGAGGAAAGGGGTTTTTGTGGACTTGCTGGACCAATGCAAGTGTATAGCTAAAATGCGCCTTATTCGAAGTAATCAGATTTTTAGTATGTGAGCAACGTTTGATTGCAGTAGCGAGGCATTACCATTGCCCTTTTTCGAAATATATTATTTTTCCCCTTTATGAAAAAAAAAGTCTTATTTTGGTTTTCCGGACTAATAAATGCTGGTGTTGCAGCCAGCGGATGCTCTAGAGACCCAAAAAAGGCATAAAGAGATCCAATAAAGGGTTAGTAGGGGGCAAAAAAGGGCAGAAGACATTAATAGGCTAAAAGACGGGGGGGGGGGGGGCGGAGCCTGACTATCGACAAAATCCACAGAAAAAACCTCAGTGTGCCCTTTTACTCGAAGTTGCTCCTGCCCTATAGGAGCAACTTCTGGTCTTTGCAAGCTACTGTTAGTTTGTAGTGAAAAGTGCCTTTTTTTTGTCGTCGGAAAAATTGGCGCTATTCTTAATATCCTATATTAACGTTGTTGATTTGACGCTTGTGGTGTTTGTTTTTTTCTGGCTGACACCGCTCGTAGTGTGTACCAAGCCCCTGTGACTTTAACCCCACAATTATAATTTTAACTTCAACTCCATATTCTGATGAAAAGATCGATTAGTTAATTTGTTATTCACTTGTACATCTCGTGTAAAAAATGAGGAGTTAGTATGTGGTGTGTACATGTTGCTTTAAAAAACCGGACCACCTTGAAAAGGTCATCATCTATCGAGGTCATTCCATTGCTAACTTCTTAAATACGCATCACACTACATAAGAATAAATTAGGAACTTGTATGGAACAAAAATCAATTACCTATGCGAAAAAAAAGCCAAAAAAAAAAACAAAGAATATTGGCATAGAATTTCAGGAATTACTTAGAAGTACAACGCCTACTGCGACCGCCGAATGATATCACACTCCAGCACCAGTTGCATTTGGATTTGTGGTATATGCTAGTCAGTAGTCGAACGCCCCTTCATGACGTACTTCCTTCAATGTTTAACCGACTTTTGTACTAGTTTTGTTATTATAAATAAAGCTTTTTAGCTGCGGTATTCTTATTACAACGGTGTGTGATGCATATTTGAGAAACTTGCAATGGAATGAACTTGAAGACAATTGATACGATCATTCATTTCGTGTTCAATCGCCCTTCCTGCCTCTCCTCATTCTCATCACCCAAAGTTCATGTAGCTATGTTAGTTGTACTCGAAAATCGGCATCCATGCGTTTCTTTTTTTCAGCCCTCCACGAAAAAGAACCTGCAGGGGTATCTCTACGAGGAAACCTATTTAGCACCCAATTTAACAACCTCAGTCTGACAACAAAGGGATACCACACGCACAACAACAAAAAAAGAATCGTGCTAATGTTCATTTTAATTTTAATTTTAATTTTAATTTGAGTCATAACCGTCCTACCAAGCCATACACTCAAGCTTAGAATACCTTACCCTAACATTTTGCGAGCACTTAACATCTTGCGGGTTCTGTCATGCACTTCATGGGGTGCCGATCGCACTGCCATGTTGCGCCTCTACAGAGCCCTTGTCCGCAGCAAACTTGATTATGCGTGCATGGTGTATGGTTCGGCTAGTGACTCGACTCTCCAGGTGTTGGACACTGTGCATCACAGTGGCCTGCGTGTGGCGACTGGGGCATTTCGAACTTCTCCAGTGGTCAGCCTCTATGCAGAGGCCTCGGAGCCTCCTTTGACCATTCGTCGGCGGAAGCTGGCCATTAAGTATGCTGTGCGTTTACGTGCTGTGGAATCCAGTCCTGCTTGGTCCATGGTTTTTGGGCCAGACTTGCGAGTCGGTAGACGCAGGGTGGGTAAGGGTGATTTCCGCGATAGGCTCCAGCAGTCCTGTCAGGAGATAGCCTTTGAAATGCCCACCGTCTTGAAGCTTGGGGGGATGCCAGTGGCCCCTTGGCTTGTCCCAAGTGGCATTTTCATTTTCGCTCTGGAGTCCCTCCTGAAGGGTTCCACTCTACCAGCAAGGTACTTACAGGAGTTCTGGCGGCTGAGTTCTCAGTACGCCGGTTATCAGCGCCTGTTTACTGATGGGTCGAAGTCAGACGTTGGCGTGGCGTGTGCTTGTGTGTGTAAGGGAGTAACGGTTGCCCATCGCCTCCCATCAGGCTATTCTGTGTTTTCTGCAGAGCTTTTGGCTCTTGGTTTGGCGGTGGAATGGATCCTTGACCTTCAGGGCACGCATTTCATTATCTTTAGTGATTCCATGAGTGCCCTGGAGTCCTTGGCGAATTACAATCCTCGGAACCCCTTGACACAACGTGTCCAGGCTTTGCTTTCCCGCTTGCCTGGCCAGCGGAAAACCGTTCTTTTCTGCTGGATCCCGGGCCATGTTGGGATAGCAGGGAATGAGCAAGCTGATTCTGCTGCGAAAGGGGCCCTTTCTGGCCCTCTCGGTAGGGATCTCAGCCTTGTTCCCTCAGATACCTTTCAAACTCTGCGTCTGAGGTTACACGCTTTTTGGCAAACGTTGTGGGACAGACAGGACGGTAACAAATTACGGGCCATTAAAGGCACTGTCGAGGAGTGGCAGTCGGCGTGTCGCCGCAGTCGCCGTGAGGAGGTTGTGTTGGCCCGTTTGCGAATTGGTCACACCCGACTTACTCACTGTTTCGTTTTGCGGGGGGGTTGCCCCTCCTGAATGTTATTGGTGTTGACGGCCACTTACGGTCCGGCACTTACTTGTTGATTGTCGCCATCTTGAAGGTGTTCGTCGTCGTTTCCATCTTCCGCATGACATTGCGCGTCAGTTGGGCGATAAGTCTGTCCTCCTGTCCGGTGTTTTTCAATTTTTGCAGGAGGTACAGATGTATGACAAGATTTAGATTAGGGGTTTGAATAACATATCTGTAATGTGTGGTGCAGTGGCATCCCGGACCACTGCACTGTGACTGAGGTTGGCGCTAATGACCAAGTTGTCGACGCGCCATTAAGCCTCAATTCT
>JAHWFP010195527.1:0-22751 GCA_023313725.1 Lithobius niger | reverse complement strand
AAAGGACCAACTACAAATATGCATCACTGATCTCTAAGTTAGTAATAGTTTAATAATTACTTTCTGGTACCGAGTCCAGAAAATTTATCATTCTGGTTTTTCCAATTTTGCCCAAATAAACTCATGGTGCACTAGCATTCAGGAAATCATTCACATCCGTTTTTCAAAATTTCTACTAATAAAATTCAGTAAATAAATTTGCTTCCTGACTGCTAAGACTAGTAGAATTCTGCTCTTAAAAATAAATATAGTAAGTCGAATGATCATTCAGTGTTTTAAAAAATAAAAAGCCCATTTTGCCGGCCCCCAGTCCGGCCGGCTAAAAATGGTTTCTTTTGCGGAAAAAGTACATTACCTGTCAATTTTTGCATTATTGTCTCAACGACGCTGCTGGATGCTTGAGACTTTGATGGCCGCCTCAGTGACTCAATCGCGCATGTGCGGCCCTCCCTATAAGAATGGCAGCTGCAAGAGCCGGTCATCTCTTTGTCTCTCAATTGTCAAAAGGTGACTGGAGAGGGGAGGCATGGTGGGCCTTAAGGTATTGTACTTTTTC
Organism: Lithobius niger; assembly: GCA_023313725.1. NCBI lineage: Eukaryota > Metazoa > Arthropoda > Chilopoda > Lithobiomorpha > Lithobiidae > Lithobius > Lithobius niger. The sequence goes on along the minus strand of JAHWFP010195527.1, from coordinate 22,195 downwards.
CGGAAAAGAAACCGTTTTTAGCTGGCCGGGCTGGGGGCTGGCAAAATGGGCTTTCTTTATGCTGGAAAAAGTACAGCACCTGTCAATTTTTGCATTGACAGGCCGACCTCGTCAAATTTGGTGGCGGGCACCTTTTGAGCGAGTTCTGAGGTTCTGAGGCTGGCGTCACCCTGACTGACCTTCACGTGATTGTACTGTGGTGTTAGCTGTCGTGAAAGGTGGCACATTTTTTTTGAAAGGAAATGAGCAGTGTAATTACCTTTAAGTGACGATGGGTGACTTGTCTTGTGGGTTCATCTTGTTTTTCTTTGGTGAAGAGCTGTGGTATCGACGTTGATTTTCAGAGTGAAGGAAATTCGGAGTGTATGGATTTCGATTCACTTTCATTGTTGATGTGGGGTTGCACAAGATGATTGTTGAAGTTCCAGATTTCATGGATAAAAACGTTTCTTCTTTTTGGGAATGGTTAGGTGGGCCTGCCTTTTAGGTTTGAGTTCGATTTTGATATGAAAATAAGAAAAAGGGAAGTCTTTTTTTTTACAACCTTAAATCGGAAAACTTTGTTAATTTTATGATGTTAATTTACTTAGTTTCGTTAATTGGAAAAAAAACAATGAAAATGCGAGAGCTGAAGTTTGCCGGCCAAAAACTAACAGTGTGAAAAGGTTGGAATTACCTCAGGAGTGCCCCACCTGGATGGGTGATCCGAAGTATGGGGGCCACAAGGGTTCTTTCTTGAAAGATTTTTTGTGTGTGCTAATTGAAGGAAATCTTTCTTTTTTTTTGAAAAACGTGGTTCTAACAAAAATTTTGGCTCGGCAAGTTGATGGGCTTATTGTGGGTTTTTAGCGTTAGAATTGTTTCGTAACCCGAAGCAGTACGCTTTTGCTTTGGATTGCAAAGGTCACAAGGAATTTCCGAGGGCAGTTGAGCGGACAGTTGGACCATGTCAGGATGAATGGGTCTGAAGTTGTTAGCATTATCGAATTGCCACAATGAGTATGAATAGAGTTTGTGGACTTCCGATGTAGCCTTGATGGATTTCCAGGCTTTTGTGATGTCCAGCTGTGTTTGACGGTATTGGTCGTTAAAGATGTCAAGTGATGATGGTTGGTTTACAACATCTAGTGGAGGTTCGATGTAGATTAAGGGAAGAGATGGTGGTTTGATCCTTGGGTCCGAGGGATTATACCAGGAGAGGATGCTGAAAACGACTTGGAGATTTGTAAGTTGGTTTCATGGAGGCCAAAGAAGAAATTTGATAGAGGACCCATGGGCTTAATTCAGTTGGTGGGTTGAGACCAAGATGTGGGGGTGCAGGAACTTCTTTTTTTCTTTGCCAGTGCCAGATGTAGAATGCTGTCAGTTAGTTGTTTGAATCGGGCAGAGTTCACGGAACAAAGTTTGTCATTCTCTGCTTTCAATTCAGCAATGGTTTGGGTTTGTTCAAGAAACTTAGCTTGAAAAGAAAGGAGGAGTGGCTTGACGTTGATAGAGTTCAGTTCGAATTGAACTTTAGCTCGATTGTTGAGTTTAAGTTTATGTTTCAGCGTCTTTAAAATGAGTTGGTGGTCGACTTCTAATGTTTCTTCGGAATCGAGACCGTAGAGTGGAGTGCCTGATTCGTCAGGTTGAATTGTTTGAGTGGTAGTCGGTGATGGTTGAATTTGTTGTGGAGTGACTGGCCGATCGGATGGTGAAGTGGTTGAGGTTGTATCGAGGTGTAGTTCAGGCTCATCAGCATCAGTACCGTCATGGTCTGGTGAGCGGGGTGTTGCAGTGACTTCAAAATCGACAAGTGGTGGATCGACTTCCTGGTTGCAGAATTCTTCTTAGAGACGTAAAAATTCCAGGTTCAGAGGAACGCTATGTAGCCATGAGAAAAGGATACAAAAGGACGTCACGTGGTGCCTGTGAGAGGCAGGAAACGAAAGCCTTGGAGCAGTGCGACCGGAAATTGGATTGAATTGCTTCACTTGGAGGGGAGAAGGGATGCAGTGGTGGCGCTGCATGTTGCAGTCACAAGTTAACCGCATGACGTGTTAATAGGCGCCAGACAGGATCGTTTTCGTTGGTGGTCCGAAAGGTTGTAGTGAGGCTGCTTTTCGCAGTGACAATTTCATGGGAAATTTTAGGTATAGTCGGGGCTCGTGGAGGCGTCGCCATTGGCTGGTGTGATGAAAGGCGCGAGTCATTCGTCTTGAGTTTGAAGAAGGGGTGGTCTTGATGTGGCTGGTACGTGGATGCTTTCCGAAAGGTTTCCATTTTTCGTTTCTGTGAGTTTTCGTTTTTTTTTTTTTTTTTTTTTTTAATCATGATGAGGGAAAGGACTGTGAATTCGGATCAGGACACAGTAAACTCAGAGGAGTGCAAGTCAAATGCATAAAGGAACGAAGAAAGCCAGTGGACGAAAGGTCATGAAGAGTCCAATGGGATGAAAGGAGACGGCAGATGGTGTGTTGCAGCAGCACCAGAGTATGCAAGGGTGACGAAGAAAGTGTAGTTGCTCGTTGTTGGATGAAAGGAGCTGGTGGAAAGAAGTGTGGTTCCGGCTATCCGAAAGGGAAAATCGATGCCCCTGTTGTTCCGAAGGGTTTGGTCTAGGTTACGGAGGAGAACGCATGGTGTTCTCGTCCGTGTTCGAAGAGCTGCCGAGGCCCGATAAGTTCCATGGGCCCACGGAGGTTAATGATAATGTCGAAGGATTGACAATCCGAAAGGGTGGTAGGGTCGATTCCAGGAGGCACGGAAAAGGGACCACGTTGTTTAGTTTTCCATCGGTGGCAAACGAAAATTGTCATTCGTCAGATTAGAGCCACAGCGGGATGGGGGGAGGTCATTCCTCACATTGGCATGGTGGACGATCTGAAAGAGTGCAGATGACGAGTCGTCATTACCAACGGATTTTCGGAAATGAGACAACAAAAAGGAAAGGGAGACACGGAAAGGGAGCCACGTTGTTTTCATTTCCACCGGGGCAATGAATATCAGATGTTCGTTTGGCTAGAGCTCTAACGGGGTTAAGGGAGATCATTCTTCATGATGGCGTGATGAGCGATCCGAAAGTGGGTAGATGACGAGTCATTGTTACCAACCAGTTTTCGGACGGTGGATCAATTCCGGGAGAAACAGAAAGGGAGCCATGCTGTTTTCTTTTCCATCGAGGAACGAAAGTCAAGGGAGGCCATTCCTGACGTCAGCATGGTTTACGCTCCAATTGAAATTAGATGACAAGTTTTCATAACCAACCAATTTTTGGACGTTGGGTTGATTCCGGGAAACACGAAAAGGGAGCCACGTTATGTTTGTTTCCATCTGGGCTACGAAAACCTGTCATTCGCTAGGTGAGAGTTCCAACGGAAAGAGGGGAGGTCAGACCTTGCGTCGGTGTGGTGGATGATCCGAAAACGGAAAAACGAAAGCCGAAAAAGGAAGGAGATGATGGCTTGCATCAGGGGGATGAGCGGGCACTGAATCAGCATGAGATGTGAGATGGGGCATGCTGAGCCATCCGAAAAGTGGGTGGACAGCCATGCGTCGAACAACGATATCGGAGGGTGGATCGGTCCTGGGAGTCAACGGGAAGGGAGCAACAATGTTTTCGTTTCCAGCGTGGTCCGGAGGCATCAAGGAGTCGGTGGCGAAAACAAGGGTCAGGCCATTCTTGCAGAAGTGAGGGACGAAAGGGGAAGACGAAAACGATGTGCGGCTTTCGGAAGGTGAAAGGGCACGGAGTCAATGTACAACCAAAAGGCAGGAGACTTTGACGGCCTGCACAAGCGGAGGTGGAGCGGTCCCGTGAGACACGGAAAGGGAGCCACGATGTTTTCAGACGAAAGACGAAGAATCTAGAAGTAGTAGAACATACGGCGGCTTGAGACAAAGAGATGACGGGCTCTTGCATCCGCCATTCTTATAGGGAGGGCCGTGCATGCGCGGTTGGGCCAGTGAGGTAGCCACCAAAGTCTCAAGCATTCAGCAGCATCGTTGAGATAACAATGCAAAAATTGACAGGTATTAGACTTTTTCCAGCACAAAGAAATGGCCTTATCAAAATTTTGACTAAATTTCGACTAAATTTTGACCACTATAAGCAAATAAAACTTGCTTTGCAAAATAAATATCACTCTGGCCTTTAAAACTAAATTTTTTCCTTGTTAAAAGTCAATCTAGATTCCAGACTGCTGCAGTTTTTGATACAGAGTCCAGAAAATCCTTCATTATGACCTTTTAGCCCATACAATATCACACACCACTGTCATTGAACTCCTGACTAGTAAGTAGCATTCTGCTTTCAAAAATAAATCTTGAAATCTACTCATTTCTGCTCTTTTCAAAATAAATATTTCGACGAGTTTAACTTGGTGCCTGGTTTCCTTCAAAGGATAAGAAAAAGGGGAAGACTTATCCAGTCATATTTATATCTCTGTTGGCTGACCTGAATCTTATTCATATGGGCCTACAAACCCAGATGTGATAAGGATAAGACAGACATTCTATTGTTATAGACCAGGTTAAAGATAACATGCCACAACATGCAAGTTGAGTCATCTTGAGGCAGTTATAAGAGCCAAAAGAAAAAGTGGAGACAGTAGAAAGTAAATTTGTGTTCTTTTCTCTAAATAATTTATCTTCACCAAAGACCTCAAAGTTTTCACTTATACTGTACAGTTGAATAGCAAACCCAATCAACTGATATTCATGACTTGACCACTCAGTAGAAAATAAAATTCGTTATTTACAGCATTTTTGTTAACATAGCAAATAAATAAAATTTGCCACAGGTCTTCATTTGTTTTTGCCTTTTTCATTTGCCAAGTCAGTACTAAATGTTGTACTCACTGATGTCATACCTTTCACACCAGCTTCAAATTATCAGCTTTATGAAAATACACAAATTATAGTGGGCAATTCAAATTAAGTCTACTAAAGACATTAGGACTGTCCGAAGATATAAGTAAAATTATTTTATTGCGGCCTATTAATTGCAAGAAATCTGGAGTAAGTAAATGACCTTGAGAGCATCCATCGAGATTACTTCACTTGCTAGTACTTGCTTCAGTGAGCAGTTAGCAACGCGACGACCTTGAATGAGAGTGCTCATATGGCTTAATGCACATGTCGTTACTATATTGTACATTTATTTTGCAAAGATTTTGTATTGTTTGGGCTATGTAAGTTTCTTAGATATATTTTTTTTGAGTGATTGAAACACGAAGCAGTCTTACATTAAGACAGCTAAGAATCAAGATGGCTCTATTCACAAACCAATGTTTCACCGTGAGTGTATGCATGTGGCTGACTGTGATGAGTACTGCATTTAAAGGAGGTCACGTTCAATAGCCAAAACACACAGCTATTTTAAATACTTACCCCTACTTCAATTTTACTTTCTACTAACCTGAAAAAAGAAAAATATGGATCGGTGGCGAAGGTGGTATAGCCGCTTCATCAACAGGCCATAGAAACGTTGCAGAAAACACACAATAAAATTAGATTTTTCTATGCGACCTGAAAAAAAAATAGTTAGTTGCGTATTATCGGTGCATTGTCCATGCAATGTTTTTTCTCGACACAGGCTTGGTTATCCAACGTCAAAGAAAGTGTACCATGCAGTGTACCATGCAAGGGTTTTTCCTAAAGAATTTACTTGAGTCAGTTGCAATAGAAACATCCTGTAGCCGATGCTTAGGGTCTTCAACGTGATCATTAGCCCTGCCGAAAGAAAACAGTGAATACTGCAGAGGTAATGCAATACCGACTACAACTGAATTTTTGTGTGCCTAAAGCACGGATATGGGTGTTTGTTCCAACTTCTTTCAAATACTAGAGGTTTTATAACATTCCTATTGTGGTACAAACGTAAAATTAGTTCAAGCACCATACTCTCGGCCCTTCAAGTTTCGGGTTAGATGTCATTGACGGTGCATTTATTTTCCACACAAGAAAGTTTCTATCTCCGGTGTTGTTTCCACGCCCCACATGAATTAGTTCTTACGGTCGCTGCATAACAGTACTAGCAAAATTTCCTAAATGACTTCTCTGTTGCAGTGTTAAGACAGGATTCAGAATCAAACGGACATTTAAAATGACAATAGTATAACATGAAATACGACAAACGCATGGTACTTACGCCACGCACACAACTCTGCAATGGATACGTAGGGATTCATAAGATAAGCCCCATTCCCCTGGAAAAAAGCATGCACATGACTTGGAAACAGGGCCGAAGCAAGTGGGGTGGATGGGGGGGGGGAGGTGTCGGCTTGCCCTAGCTTTTCTGTAATCAGTAAAATTCTGCATGGTCGCCTACTCGACTACCAATTCAATTCAGTTTATTCCAGAGCACCAAAGCTTTTAACAAGGGTGGAGCTACTGGTGGGTGTGTGCATCAGACAAAAGTCTCCACATAATCATTCCTTCCCATGCTTTCAAAACCAGGTATAAGGTATTGTACAAATTCATTCACATTTTTAAAAAAAAGTTACGGGTCTTTAGAATAGTTACAACCGAGGTAAAGACCTTTTTAACTGCTTATGTACTTTATGCATCCAAGCAGTTTTTGAAATACAGTTAGGTGAGAAAAACGGGCTTGCGTCGTAGCTATTGTCTAATGACGTCACACCCCACTCGAGTAGTTTATTCTAACGGGTCAAACGTATCACTTAGTAGCATCAGGCCGGACGTGCCAGAATGTCGGCAAATTAACCATGATTTCTGATGAGAACACGTCCCAGTAAATTGTAGGCTTTGGTATTGAACAGTTTATGATTAAACCGTTTGCATATGAAGGGGTCTAGGACCTTGACTTGGGGGGGGGGGGGGGGAATTGAGGCTTAATGGCGTGATTTTAGGGGGATTTAACTTTGGTTTCAATATCAGAATCAATCTTAGGCCACCACTCCTTTGACCTAGCCAAGCTTTTAAGTTTAACAATACCCAGGTGTGAGCTGTGTAAATTTTAAAAAATCTGTTTGCGTAATGGTGTCGACACGACGATCCTAAACCCCCAAAATAGTGTATCATTTTCGATAGAGATTTCACTGCGGCGTACAAAGTACGGTTGCATGTTGGGGTTGTCACACACATCTAGCCAGCCATGGTTCACTTAACGGTAAACTTTAGAAAATAATTTATCGCGTTTACTTTCCAGAATAAGAATTTCGTTAAGCACTGGTAAGTTGGAAACAGTCTCCAAAGCTAGAACATTATATTGGGCATCTGCTTCTTCGAACACCTCAGTATTTGGAAGTGGAGGCCGTGACAGTGCATCTGCAGTTAAATTTTGCTTTCCAGGGATGTGCTGGAATCCGTAGTCGTACTCATTTAACATTACTGCCCACCATTGAACTCTAGCGGCTGCCATGTTAAATTTTGCTTTCCAGGGATGTGCTGGAATCCATAGTCGTACTCATTTAACATTACTGCCCATCATTGAACTCTAGCGGCTGCCATTTGTGGTATACCCTTTTTAGGGCCAAAAATCTAGATTAAAACCTTTTGATCAGACTGCAGTATGAATCTTTGCCCATAAACGTATTCATGGAATCGCTTCACTCCCCATGCCATACCGAGTGCTTCCATATCAAAATTACTATAGCCTTGTTCCGCCTGTGTTAATTTGCGTGAAGCAAAAGCTATGGGGCATGATTCGCCGTTTTGCATGACATGCATAATGCAAGCGCCGACCCCGTAAGGTGAGCCATCACAAACGAGCTTTAGTTTTAATTTGGGATCATAATGTACCAGAACCTTTGATTTAAAAAATGGTTCTTTAACTTTGTTAACTGCTTGGTCACATTCTGCCCCCCAGACCCATTTAACTTTGGGGCTCAACAGCCGGGTAACTGGAGACAGAATATTAGCAACAGTAATGATTTACGAAACCGAAATAGCTCTGTAGCTGAGGAATACAAGTTGGGTTTGGAGCGTTTGTGACTGCTTCAATAACCTCAGTGAGTGTATGCAAACCCTCTGCATTAATCATATGGCCTAAATATTTTAATTCAGGCCGCGACAGTTTACACTTCTTGATCTTAAGCCTGGCTCCTGCATCTTGTAAAGCGGTTAACAGTTGGTTTAACGCGTCATCATGATTTCCCCCCTTCCCACTCACGAGGATGTCATCATAGAATAGAAGACATTTAAGAATTTTAATCGTGATTTGCGTCGTGACCCTCTAGATAATTCCAGGACTGGCCTTATCTAGACGCACCCCTGGGTCTTTTTCGTTGGCTTCGTGCACAAGGCCGTGAGGTGTACGAAGCCAACGAAAAAGACCCAGGGGTGCGTTAATAATTAGCGCTTCTTGTGACTCTTCATCAAGCTCAACCTGTGGAAAAGTATCTTTAAGATCGGTAAGAGGATATGTGTCACTGCCTATGAGTTCACTAAATAATTCTGCTGCTGTGGGCACCGGATAGTGGTCAACTTCCAATTGTGGGTTCACGGTGGTTTTTTAGTCACCTATTACTTCGATTTCTCCATCAGATTTATGAACTATCACGATCGGCGTCGCCAACTGTGAGGTCTCCACAGGCTCCAGAATTCCTAAGCCCACCAGGCACCTAATTTCCTGGTTGACTTTCTCTTTAAGTGCCAATGGAACTGGACGAACTCGACAATAAACAGGTTTAGCGACAGCCTTCAATTGAATCTTTGCTTTAAAGTTTATAAACTTTCCCATTCCCTCGCTAAACAATTCTGGGAAACCTTTAACTATTTCTGCATTATCCACAGGTGTAATACTAGTTTTACTGGGAAACCTTTAACTATTTCTGCATTATCCACAGGTGTAATACTAGTTTTAACTTTCTTAACACATTTTTTAACGTTAACTTTTGTTGGCAGGTCATAAAAAGGATCATAATTGACAGCCAATCTTTTCCCATTGAAGCGACAACTTGGAAACTAAGGCATCCAAGTGTTCAGTTTGGCCATTGACTATAACCTTAAGACTGATAGAATATATCGTGTTTTCCACTCCATCGGTGTATGAGTGAATAGAGTACGGAATGAGCTGGAGAGGACAATCCACAAAGTATTTCTTATGCCATGCAATAGGGATTATTGTAGCGTCTGCCCCGGAATCAAGTGCGAATTCAAGATTAACTCCATTGAGACAGACAGGCATGTCCAACTAACAGATCTTCATGGAATTTACTACAATAACAATCTTATTAGTATGAATGGAAATTGAACTTTGGTCTGCAGCCGGACTTATTCCAAGAGTATTGTTTTGCAATAAATAATCATCTTCTGATTCGCTGTCGGCTTCAGAACCGGACTGAATTTTTGGTTTCAACATCCTGTTCACTATCAGTTTCACGTCCCAGTTTATGAACTTTCTTTTTATATCCATACTTAAGTTTACCTTTAGGCCTAGCTTTAAAACTAGTGCTTGAACTGGGTTTTGAATGTTCATACGTTTCAGTAGTCTTATTCAAGTTACTGCTACTTGATTTCCTGCAAATAATTTTCAAATGGCCAACGATGTGGCATCTGCCACAAGTATAATCTCGATATTTACATCTGGTTTTGACGTGACCAAATTTCGGCAGCAATAGCAGACAAAATCCTTGGATGTTTTGTTACGAACTTGAGTCTTACTTGGTTTCTTAGATACAAAATTTTTCGACTTAGTGTGGGCCTGAATAATGCCCTGATCAATTTCGGCAGATTCAAGGGATAAAGCTCAGGATGTTGTAGCCTTTAAATCCAGAGTTTGCTTCAAAAGTTCGCGCTGTAGAGTTTCGGACCGTACACCACCGATTAGGCAGTCCCTAATCATTTCACTATAGATATTTGGTTTTGTCAAAATCAGAGTACTTTGTTAGCATTTTTAATGAAGCTAAATACTCGTTGATGATTTCATCGGGTTTCTGCGACCTTCTAAAAAATTTTACACTTTCTGAAACCACGGATGGTAGGGGTTCAATGTCATCAAGAATAGTTTTCACTAAATTTGCATACATTGGCGAAATAATGTTCAAGATTCGGTCAAACATTTTCTGTCCTACAGAAGCCGTCAAAAAATCTATTTGGGCTGCTGGTGCTATATTTTTTGCTCTAAAATAGTAGCCTATCCGGGTGGAGTATTTCTCTCATGTATCGTTTTCATTATCAAACTCAGCAAATAAACCTGCTGTTTTGGAAGAAGCCATGTTGTCTTCTTCTTCACTACTTAATTCAGAATTTAAATTTAAAGTTGAATTAACTTCAACACTAGCACTCACTTCTGAATTTGCTTCAGTTTCTACTGAACTGTTAACTGGAACAGTAGTTACAGGTGGTTTACTCACGACATCTGTCTCAGGCAACCCTACACATAAATAATTAAATTTAATTTAATTACTCTCCTAGTTAATCTTAAATTAAACAAGGAGCACTCGAGACTACCGGTTATCTACTTAACAACTAAGCCACTTCAACATAACTGTAGCCTACCTAGTAATTTAAATCAACTGCCTACAAATTGAATTTAAAGGGACTAGGCTTTTTAAATGTTTATACGTTCTTACACTTTGAACGTTTTACAAAACAACACTACTGGCCTAAGCTTTCAGCACAGACCAAGTTTCACTTGTTTAAGAATAAACGCTACAGTGCTAAATTTTTCACCGGCACAAACCAGCCTGAATAAGTGCCAGGCACTATCGGATTTATAAGAGTTAATTGAGCAGCGCATTTCATATCGTTCCATTTAATAGTACTGACAGTGAGACACGCTACTGCATCGCTCTAGAACACTACTATTGTAAAAATTAACCATTATAAACCCAATTGCCCTCTTCAGTTCTAGGAGTTAGGGTACTAAATTTAACTATTATCATCAGTACCACACAATCTCCAACACCACAAAATTAAGCTGTTTGAAAAAGACTAAACTCTGATAGGTTCTCAGAGCACTAATTTCATTGCCAAAATGAAAAATTTGCCACTTACCACAAATTCGGAGCAATGTTGTGGTTGAACAACGTAACAAGTTAGCTTTTAAAATTAAATTGATACCCATAGTACCGGCTCGTCGCCATCTGTAGTATACTTTGGGTAGTACACTAATAATCTGCGTGGGTAAACTAGGGCATAATAAGACAAGAACAACTCGTGTGTAGGCTACAACTGCAGAGACAGTTTACTTCCTGTGAGAAGCAGTTTAAGAAGTTACAAGTCATGTGACCTGTATGGTCACATGTAGATATGGCATGAGAACATTACAATATTGCATAGCTACCTATTAGTGTGTTATGGAAAACTAGGAAGGTTAACATTATGGACCTAATATGAAAGACGCCATTGTGGTGCCTCACTGACGACACCACAGGTGGGAAGGGAGAAATCTAATTTCCCTACAGATCCTCGATGGGATCACTCTGGCTGGTTGAACTCGCACAAACATCTTTTTTCTCTATAATCACATTGTCCCAGTATAATTACTCTTATACCCAACAACATATTACGTTGCTCCTATGCGTATTAGAATGTGTAGGCAGGACACGAGATTACTCCATTGATTTTGGGTAGTTAACTCAAACCATTTGTATGCATATTTAGAAGCTTCTCAGGGTTTAGGTCCATAATCACTAAAGGGATTCAACGGGTTTATAATAGTGATGGAAGGTGTCCCTATAAGTTGGGGGTGTAAGAAGTAATCGGCTATAGCAGTGAGTAGCATGGAGGCTGATTATATGGACCTAGTCTGTTGAGTGAAGGAATGCATTGGCTTAGCGGTGTTTTCAACATGACAATTCTTGCATCGCTTAAGCAAATAGGCCTACTTGTGATTTACGGTCTGCTGATTCACAGTCTACTTCACATTTCGTCAAAAATGAAATAGAAAATCTTAGAAGTAATCATATAGACATAAAACATCACTTTATATCTGATTGGTTCCAGTAGCAGTATTTCGAGTTGAAATACAAAGATATTTTCACAAAGTGGTTGTCAGGTCCAAGGTTACAGGAATTATGTTCTGTGATTCTGTACAAACATGCCGATAAATGAAATGAACGTGTGTATTGTTTACTATTGCTGTGGAACGATTATGACCAGTGTTACCAATAGTTGTTGATATCTGGTGTGTTCTTTTACATTCCTGTAGTTCATACGTAATATGATTGACTTTATTGTTATTTATCGTTATTTGTTTCTCTTTAGTAAGCAGGCAAAATGTTAAAACATTAGGCCTGCAAAAAGTTGTGTATGGCTCACATGAGCTTCCATATATGGTCAGCCTGAAACCCTGAAATGACCATTATATGCTTCTGTATTTGTTGACTTCCGGTTCTGGAGGTGTTGTAGAAAACAGTGGCTTTTACAAATGGAGTCAGCAGCTGCAACAAGCAGACGGCAGTCTGTTCATGTTTTTGTTTTCTGCAATAAATTCAGTCGTTTGGAGTAACTACGTGTGCTGGTCCATGTTTAAATCAAACAAATTTTAATTATTGCTGTAAAGTACACCTTCACATCTTTCTGTCAAGCCTGGATCTGTCCCTTTAGGTTTTCTTAGAGAGGTCAAATGCGTTTATTGAAACCGAAGATTACTGCCCAGCTTGATTGTGAAGGTACATTGCCACAAGACGTGCTGTTACTGCTGGCTGCAATATGCATTTAATCGGATGAGGACTAATAATCCGCCTTTCACATTACAGTTAAATCACTCAGATTTTTACGAACTCAGTAAAAGCAATATTCCTTGTAATCTGTGGACCTTTGTGGGATCTATTTTGATTTACAGAAAAAAACTCTTTGTAGGTCATATGCCAAGGTCGAGTGGAATGAGAGTATTAGGAAAGGTTGGTCATTGCCGAGCTCATGACCTTTTTCCCCGACAAATGACGTCACTGGGGTGGGTCCGATTTTGCGTGCATGTGCATAAGAGTATTACGAATTCATTGATTTGCGTTGCGCAATGTATTAAGTCTACTTACCATGATGCTAAACGGTATTGTTTTTATGGGGCACTTCTAAGGAATAAAATATTTACATTGTTTCTCAAACGGTGGATTAAGAAACACGTGTTTCCCAGCAGGCTTTAGCCAACAACATTATTAATACTGGATAATTAAAATTCTAGCCGAACCATTGTTTAATCAACAGGTGACCTCAACAATCAGAGCTTTTATTCTTTTCTGTATTACTGTCGCATCTATCACAAAAGTCCTCTCATCGTCGTAGGGCAGATAACCCAGTTTGGTATTCGTGCCGAGTTCATGCTCCCTAAAAACAAACAACGATCCAGGCACGGTTTGGAGGAAAAAAAAAAGAAAACGGATATAGTTGAATTAAGGTCATAGAATTCCCGCTATATTTTTTTAGTTGTCCCTCCCCTGAACTTCTCTACTGGCCTAAAGAATTGGCGGGGGGGGGGGGAACTGATCCGAGGGGCCGTACAAATACTTGGAGTAATTTTATTCGCTATTTTCTAACTTTTTTATGAGGCCATAGATTACATACAGCAAGAAAAATAATTGTACAGTAAAATGAAGTGGTCATACGTTTTTCAGCAGGGGGCATAAAGGGGGAAGGGGGGATGTAAAATGGAAATATACATCTTTAATTGTTTCTGTTAAACCAAAAAAGGAAAAAAATACTTATGTTAAGCCCTAGCATACGTTTAAAGGCCTTGGCAAGAAATTGTGTATTAGCAAATTTGTGTGTGAAGTTTTAACGAGATTACATAATGATATCCGTGAATCAAAGGCGATTTAAGGGCTAAAATTAAGGGCGGCGAACAAGAAATGGCTAGTCCAACATCGAGGGGATGGAGGGAAACATGAGCGCGAGTTTTTCCCTTCAGCCCCGAGATATAGGACTAGCCATTTCGAGCTCAAGAGCAATTATAGTCGTTAAATGGCCTATGATTCACGGATATGTATTTTAATGCTGAGGAGTGACGTCAAGCTAAATTATTGTCTTATTCGAGTTTTTTAAAGACTTGTTTGTAAATTTTATTTGTGAATCATAATGAATGTAGGAATATTTACATGCGACTTATGTAAATCCCTGAACGGAAATTACGGGTTGGAAGCTTCCTGTGTAGGAAGGCCGACCGAAGGGGAGAGATGTTCCGTAATACTGATGTTTGTGCTTTAAGGTAAAACTGTATTTTTTTCTACTTTAATAGTTTAAATAAGATGAGTGTTTAAATGTGATATTCGCTTGAGTCTCGTAGGTTTTTAGGTGTATTTCAAAGTGTCAGTAGCCTAGTTTTCGTACCGTCGGAACGAAAGGTTGCCGGGTTGGGCCATACCTCCGTGGGTGGGGGCCTAGCATAGTATGCGAGTTTTTTTTTCTTTTCGTGTTAGGCTAGAAAGAAAAATGTCACAGGTTGTAAATGTGCCTGTTTATTCTGGTTGCAATGAGGTGTGCTGGTTGAATTTGTGTTGTGTACGGTAATTTTGCAAACTTGGATCGTATGTCACATGGTGGAGCCGGGGTTGTGTAGACCCCCGTAAAAAGTGTTAAGATTATCAAAAAAGTGTGGGTTATCAAAATTAACCCACTGTGAAGTGTTAACTTTGACACATTAACCGTATATAACGACTACACTTTTAGCATGGGGATGTGTTAGCGTGACGTCGCCACCATACATTAAACAGTAATTCAGCCCTACAAAGGCAAAAGGCTTTATGTCACAAAAACTAAATATGGAGAAAAAGGATTAAAACCAAATCCGTGTAGTATAGGTTTGAGTTGGGGTTGATGCCTCCTGCCTTGGCTTTTCTTCGTATTAGAGCAACCCATGTACAAGTTGACTCAATGTACAGATGGGCATAATGTTGAGATATAATGCCCCATCATTATCTCATTTTTTTAAAATTTTGTGACTTGAAGCCTTTTGCCTTTGCAGGGCTGAATTGTTTGACTTTGCAGCGCTTGCACTACAACGCAAACAGGTTAGCAGCTATATGATTACAAAATAACTTTATTAGGAAACCAAATAATAAAGAACATAACGCAATGCAGCTACGCGTTAATCAAACAAGTCACTGAAATAACCAAGCATTTTATGGCTAAAACACCGAGCAGTTATGTACTCAAAATTTCGATTGTTCCTTTTTAAACTTAATTAGAAGCTGTTTTTGGTGTATAACACAACTGCCAATAAACCCGTAGGCCTACAGCTTGAACTGACTGGTCCTCGTTAAATAATAAACAACCATAAGCATCGAACGATAGCTGGCGCAGATGTTGAGACCAAAGAAAAACATTATTGAGACGGTTCATGCTATTATCAGCCACCAGCGTCGTGCATAAAAGGTATACATTCTTGTTACCATGGTTACCATTTTGAGCTAGCGCTGGCCTTCGGTGCTCATTTTCAGTCATGTTGTCGATTGGCATTCGGTGGATTAATACACACGAACACAATTTTTACGTTCGAAGCGGTCCCGACTGTCATGGTTGCCTTCCCCCAGGCTGTTACCACGACAGTTACCTGTCCCTCCTTGACTTGCCCGCAGCCAGCTACCGTATCTAAGCATTTGCCCTCGGGCACTTCTTGTAGAGAAGTAGATGGAGAAAAACGGCTTCACCAGACGTTCGTCTGGAGGTTGTACTTTAATCAGAGTAAATCACAATAATCATCAATCATCCGTGTCTCCAATCCATCAATTCGTGATGAGTCCGATCCGGGCACTGAGGGAAACATCACAATTTTGGCGCCCGAACAGGGACTGAAATGCTGAAGAATTTTTTTGCGACGGCCTGCGAAATCCGGATTGTAAGTAGAGCTTTGTGCACTTCGGCAGCTTGGCCAACAGGCCGCAGGCATAGTAAGGATGGAAAATACAAAGATTCAAAGCAATCTGGAACCTAAATTTGAATAAACGATTATTCCATGATATCTAGCGAGAACTGTAGTAACATTGAAAGGCAAATTTTGGCATGGGACTTTCGAAAATCTAGTAATTTGGAAGTTGTTGTTGGAGATTTGACGAAATCATTTTTACGTAACCGACGTTGCCAACGATCGTAGTTTAGATTGATTTTCCTGTGTTTTTGCAAGACTTATGTTACCTCTACAGCCTCTGCAGTAGAAGATTCGTTGGTAATCGTTGCATTTCGGACCTTTGATAAAAGCAAATAGTTATTTTGCGTTGTGATTTCAAAATTTGCCTGTGATTTGAATACTTGCGTAGTATTCATCAGTTTGTTAGTCCCGAGTTGCGTCGATTCATCAGATCGAAAACGGCGGCCATGTTGGATCCACAGATCACAGAAATACGTGACGTCAGTAGGGTGCCTACGCACCCATACAAATGGGTGTGGCATACAAATTATATTAAAAAGAATATCTACAGAAACGATCACTATATTTCATAGGAAACTAAAAAGGATCTCTGTTATGGAAAATTTAAGGCATAATACGTTTTATTACCGGATTATTTGGAAGCAGATGATCAGTTTAAAAGTTGTAAGGAAAAATATGTTAGGTTGTCATTTCCAAGATGGTGTCCAGAACCCCGAATTAGCGGTAGTACAAACATTAAGAAAAATACATCATAGCAATCACCAGTGGTAATCATGCTAATGGGACGTTGAACTAGGCACCACTTGGGAAAAACGGCAAAGAACGGTTCTTGCTATCAAAAGGCTTGTTGCCATATTTCGGCACAGGAATGGAAAGAAAATGGCTCGAGTTCATGCTCTTACATCAAAGTTTTAAAAAAAAATTAAACCTTGCAACACCTGGTTAAGTTTTTCATACTTTCCCGAACCAGACAATCGCATATTATCCTGCTGCTATAGGCCCACTAGTCCAGAAATTACCTAGAAATCTAGTCCTGTTAAAAATTCAACGTGTTTCTTTCTATTCGTTACCTACCCAACATCTATTCCTTCTTTGAACAGTCAAGGTTACATTGACAAAACTAGAATATGCATACAAATATTTACTTTTAGTTTAAAAACAATTCTGCACATTAATTAAGATAAAAGTTGCAAATAATGTTCACTGTCAGCGTTATAATTTCGCTTAGCTAAATACAGCTTTGGTTTTGCAGACTTTTGCTGGTTTCGGCAAAGTTGGGGACACACCAACCCCCCCCCCTTTCTACCCCTCTTTGCTTCAGCCTTGATTGCCAGTACCTTCCTGAATTTCCCAACACCTTCACTAAAGAGCACAAATTCAGTCACATTTCACCTATCTCTCTACTACTACAGCTTGTTTCATCAGCGATGAAGTTTGCTAAAATACAACAGTTGTTAACGAGCAACGATTCAGTAACATTCCATCTTTCTTTAATTATTAGACCTCCTTTTAGCAAAGATGAAGTTTCACACAAAACTTTCAATAACGTTCCACCAAAACGAAAAATGTATGTTAGTGTTATGCAGCAGTACACATAATTTGGAACCCACAAAGAAACGTACTTAACAAAGACTTCTTCCATTCCCAGTGTGCCAAGTCCAAAGGTGCCAATATTGAGTTCATGCAAGTTCTTTTCCAAATCCTGTAAAAGATCAGCATACACTCTCTTGTATGTAACAGGTAATTTGAAACTTATTTCCATGGTAGTTTCTTTATCCTGGCTCGCAGTTGGCACGTAGTGTCTAACAAATCGAAGCACTTCAGTAGCCTTACAGCCAGCGGTCTTAGTAACTTTAAGGATGTAGTCAGACCCTACAACACACAAATATTTCCTAACAATAATATTTTTACAACGGGAAATACAGTTTACAAGAGAAGGTAAACAAATGCATTTGCTATTCATTCGAAGGTGTACTTGTAAATAAAATGGTATGTGAAACTGCCACGGTCTTGATTATGATTTCTGGGATTCATGGAATACAATACAACACAATACAAAAGATAAAAACACCTTGAGCATGCTCGTGAGCCAACCCCCCCCCCCCCCCAAAAAAAAAAAAAGACAACCCCATTCGTTACATGCTGTCAAAGCAAGCCTTGAAGCTTGAAGAAGTGTCTAGTGTTGTTGCGTGAGGTTTCACCTTGCAATTGAATGGTAATGTAAACATTTAATCATTTTAAGAAAAACCAGAAACCTACTGATAGGCATGAATAGGTTACAGCCTTGTTTTGCTGTGGTAGAGTATCCAACACGTTTACATTTAAAACGAATACAAGAAACAAACATGTCTTAACACATAGTACTAGGCAAACACAGTTTGAAATGAACGACATTTCTTTTCGATCATATGTTGAGGCTGCCGAATCCTTAAGTCTAAAAGTATCGCAGTATTGTGCACGCTAGCACCAGCAAATGTGCAGTCCAATCTGGATATTTTTACTGGGACTCCTGCTGGACTTGCATAGTATTCATTAGTTTGTTAGTCCCGAGTTGTTAGTCCCGAGTGTTAAAGTAAACCTAGTGTAAAAACAACTAAACTGAGTTACGCTGGCTTATGTTGTGCTGAGTCTTTGTTCAACACCGGCCGGCTAAACAATATCTAATTAATTGCAGCTTTACAACGATCACAATCGGCATGCAAGCAAGGGAAACCACCCAAGTTTTAGTGGGTTAACGTTTTTGGGTTATTGAATTAAAGTTTTATTGGGTTTATTCAATCAAATTGGTTAGTTACTAGTGAGGTTTATTATGACTCCCGCCTCATCCCAGTTAAGCACTCAAAGGGGTTAAGGTAAAGAAGACACTACTGGTGATGTTAATGCGTCCTTGCCAGTGTTAGGCCTGATGTCTAGTATTTACTATAGCTACACTGACTATTTTAAGTCCAGTGTCCTATACCTAAAACTCGTGACTGTTCTAAGTCCTAGCTAATACTCTTGACTATTCTAAGTCAAATAACTATTTTAAGTTCTATCAGTGTTTAGTTCTACTTAACTTATACATCTAGGTGCATCTAGTTCCTGGTCAGGGGTGCTCAGTGTATGGCGGCCATTCAGTGTCAGAGTTGGAATCAAAGTCTAATTTATTCTGCTGGGGGCTTGCTTATATACCCAAGAGCTCTAACTGATCCTATACTAAGGTTTGGCTGAAATATCTGTGCTTGCCCCTAAACTAGTCTGGGCTTGTCCCTGCTGGACTGGTTGGAACTGGATCTGGCCAGTGTGAACAGGTGAGACATGAACCAGTCTGGGACCACTGAGTTATAAGTCGGATTTGGTAGCTCATGATTTGGCTTCTGGCCAAAGTACACTAGGCTGAACCGGTAGTTCAGGCTAGGTGCGCTTGTTAATACCTACTCCTTATGAGTGAATCATATTAATTAAGTACGCTAATGGTCAAATGGACGTTGCTATTAATGAATGATAAGCTTTGATTATATAATAATAATAAAGTCTGGATGGCATATCGTGCAGATACTGTGCCGATCCTATCCCGATATATCGGTGGGTCAAAGGTAATTTACCTAAATTAAACCATTAACAATTGTCCTTGCTGTCAACGTTACGGCTGCTTCCGTGCCGAATCTTAAATTTAATTTAGTCCCTGTCTTAAACGTTGTTCACTGAATATGTGCCTTCACATGGTTTGTGTCTCCTATACACAGCCTAGCCGCTGGGGAATAATCTCTGCACTATTTCTTCCTTATAGGTTACGTTAAAGCAGTTAAAACCCAGAAGTCACTAAACATGACCCCAGCTGTATATTCCTGATCTTAACTTCATTTCCGCATTTGAAAATTAACTTTAGTTTAAAGAAGACTATTCTTCGAAAAGTTTCTTTCTGATGTCTTTGCAGAGGATCGATTTCTCTACTGTTGTTGTGCTGATCTTCGTGCTGTCTTCATCTTCTGCGGGTGCCTTATCTACTTTTTTTTCGGTTTCCCTTTTTCGAAACAGGAGCAGGGGGTTGACTGGGTGCGCAAAGAAGCATAAAACTCATACTTACATTTTCGAGCGATTTGCATCACAATTTTTCGACATTTCTTTTGGAAATCAACATATTTGACATTTTCATAGCTCAAAATCATTGGCTTTCAATAATTCACATAATTTCTATCATTTCAATAGTTCAACTTGACAATAGTTTTTGTTTTTCATAACATGAAAAAGGTTTTATCACATGTCAACGAATCACTTGTTTATCATAACAATAACCGCAATACATGATATAACCTAACTGGGCTTTTCCAGTTTTACATGATTGGAGATTTCACATGAGTGCATTTACAAATAATTCAAATAAGTTAATGAATGGTTTTCATATAATCGCATCATTTCATTTGCAATGTAACACTAACTGATGAGTTTCATAAAGTAATTTGTAATTTCCAATTTTTCACAATTTTTCATACGCATTTTGCTTTTACAATTTTTCATCGGGCACTTTCGTGGCCGCAATGGGTTTCGGGAACATGTTTATCTAACCTCCTTTTTATTTTATTTTTTGTTTAATTTCTTTTAATCTTTATTTCGGAGGGTCGCACTAAGCTAGGTGTTTTAATGAAGGGGAAATACATTTTTTTTTCATTGATTCGATATTTTCAGATAATTTTCATTTTGCCATAATTTTCACTTTCTCGTGATTTTCACTTTTATCATAATTTTCACTTTCTCTCTCACTCCTTAAGGTTTCTCATGACCTTGAGTGATGCTTTGAGTATTATCTAAGGTGTTATAAGCTGATTTTAGTGTCAGTAGCACTTCATTAGTTCACTATAGTTTTTCTTGCTGAGTTCAGTATTGTTCGGTTTAGTCTTTCTTGCATAATGTTTGCATTTGTCGATTTCCGTTTCGGAAAAGTCTTTTCAATTGTCTTTTTATCGTATGCTTGTTTGTCTTGAACGTGATCACGAGTTTCCAGTTTCTTCGTTGACATAGCTGTTACTTTGGTAAGGTTCATTTTTGTCATTTTGCATTGTAATCGCCTGTCCAGGTATATCTTGTCACGTCCGTAGTCTATCCTGTCAGTAATCCGTTGTCTGTCAATGATAGGTTGCTCGCCAATGATAGGTTGTTCGCCAATGATAGGTTGTACGGTGTTCTGGAATGATTTAATAAGATTTCTGCACCATTGGTGTTTTCTGGCAAAGGCCGTGACATATGTTATATATTTCTTGCTTATAATACTTATTCCTAATTTTAACCTGAGTGTGTAATTTGCACTTTAACCTGTAATCGGAATTTAAGTGTTTTATCTATACTTCCTTGTTTCTTTACTCATTTTTGTCGTAGCGTAATTATTTGCTTGTCGGGCACTTAGGAAGTAAGTGTAACACTTCTGTGTTCCTAGTCTTAGCCTGTCTGAAGCAGATTGACTATCTTGCGCTCGCAATCATATTCTGGATTTTAAGTTTATTTCCTTCACTTCTGTAATCCTGTCTTAACTTATATAACCTAGGTGTATACCTCTTAATTCTAGTCAGTTTTCTGGGATTAAGTGTTTAATTTGCACTTCTATGATCCCCTTAATAATCTGGCCTAATGTGCTTCTGAGCATTGCTTTTTCAATAATCGGATTCTGAATTATGTGTCTTGCACTTTTTCTAATTCCTATAGCTTAATAATTAGCTTATTTCTGAATCTGTATTTTCATTTTTCGTAATGTGTTTTTAGCATAAGCGTGCATTTTCTCTAATACCCGGACAGGATTAAGCGTTTAACTTATGCTTCTATGATCCTTCCTGTAGCCCTCGTGTTATTATACCCTGCGCACTTCTAAAAAGTGGGCCCGATTAATTGTTACCGTGCACTTGACCTAAGAGGACGGGCTGTGTTTGCGAGTTTGTATTTTTGTCAACGGCGCAATTCTAAAGAGTGGGGTTAATTAAGTGTAACCGTGCACTTGAGCCAACAGGACGGGCTGTGTTTGCGAGTTTGTATTTTTGTCAACGGCACAATTCTAAAGAGTGGGGTTAATTAAGTGTAACTGTGCACTTGAGCCAAGAGGACGGGCTGTGTTTGCTTTTTCTTATTATTTTTTTTTTACATGGACATGATTTAAGTGTAACTGCACTTCCGTGATCCTTACTTTAATAATTTTCTACATTTTTTTTTGTCAAGTTCAGTACTTTGATTTGTTTGTACTGTCTGGGATTTTAGTGCCAAAACCTGCACTTCTATAATCCATAACTTTCAGTTATTTCAAATTGTCATTAGCGTACTACTTGCGCTTATCTTTTCACATTTTTTCTGCGACTTACTTTTTATCTTCCGTTCTAGTTATACAGGGTGTAACAAAAGGTTGTGTCCATACTTGGCTGACTAATTTCTTGCATCAAACTAAGAACATAATTCCTATAAACATTTGGCCAAAAACGTTTT